>JAQZBX010102729.1:0-11128 GCA_029593785.1 Cabassous unicinctus | reverse complement strand
TTTAGGTGTGATAATTGTGTGTGTTTAACAGTCCTTATGGGAGCGGTTGTAGCTCAGTGGTTGAGTGCCTGCTTTGCATGTACATAGTCCCAGGTTCAATCCCTACCTCTTTTTTTTAAAAAAAGGAGTCCTTATGTTTTAGAGATGCATATATATGAATGTCTGGGATTTGCATTGGAATAAATATAGGAGGGGGAGATTCGAGAAGATTAACAAATTCAACAAACCCTTAGCTAGACTGATAAAGCAAAAAAAGAGAAAAGATGCAAATAAATAAAATAGGAAAATAGGGACATTACTACTGACCCCACAGAAATAGAGAGAGATCATAAGAGGATACTATGAACAACTGTACGCCAACAAACTACGCAACACAGATGAAATAAAAATATCCCTAGGAACGTACAAACAACCTACACTGACCCTAGAAGATGTAGAAGACCTCAACAAACCAGTCACAAGTAAAGAGATTGAAACAGTCATAAAACAACTCCCCAAAATGAAAAGTCCAGGTTCTGATGTTTTCACAGGTGAGTTCTATTAAGCATTCAAAGAAGATTTAATACCAATCTTCCTCAAACTCTTCCAAAAAATTGAACAAGAAGAAACACTACCAAACTCATTCTATGAAACCAGTATCACCCTAATACCAAAGCCAGAGAAAGATATTAAGAAAAAAGAAAATTATAGACCCATTTTCCTAATGAATACGGATGCAAAAATCCTCAACAAAATAATTGCTAATTGAATCCAATAACACATTAAAATAATTACTTACCATGATCAAGTGGGTTTATACCAGGCATTCAAAGGTGATTCAACACAAGAAAATCAGTCAGTGTAGTATACCACATTAATAAACCAAAGAAGAAAAATCACATGATCCTATTGACCAATGCAAAAAAAGGTGTGACAAAATACAGCATCCTTTCTTGATAAAAATACTACAAAAGATAGGAATTGAAGGAAAGTTTCTCAAATGATTAAGTCCATATAAGAAAAACCCACAGCGAACATTGTACTCAATGGTGAAAGACTGAAAGCTTCCTGTTGAGATTGGGAACAAGACAAGGACATCCACTGTCATCTCTGTTGTTCAATGTGGTGATAGAGGTTCTAGTTAGAGCAATCAGGCAAAAAAAAAAAGAAATAAAAGGCATCCAAATCACAAAGAAGAAATAAATCTTTTGCTTTTCGCAGATGATATGACCCTAGAAAGTCCCAAAAAGTTACAACAAAGGTGCTAGAGCTAATAAACTGTTTCAGCAGAGTGGCAGGATACAAAATCAATAGGTAAAAATCAGTGGTGTTTCTATACACTAGTAATGCACAATCTGAGGAGGAGGTCAGGAAAAAAATTCCATTTATAATAGCAACTAAAAGAATCAAATATTTAGGAATAAACTTAACCAAGGGCATAAAAAAGCACTTGTGTCAGAAAGCTACAATGCATTGCTAAAAGAAATTTTCAAAAGACCTAAACAAGTGGAAGAACATTCTGTGCTCATGGATTGGAAGACTAAACATCATTAAGATGTCAATTATACCCAAACTGATATACCGATTTAATGCAATCCTGATAAAAAATTCTACCAGTGTTTTAAAAATAAATGGAAAACACGATTATCAAATTTATTTAGAAGGGTAAGGGGTCCCAAATTGCCAGAAACATCTTAAAAAGGAAAACTAAATTTGGAGGACTCACTTCCGGATTTTAAATCATATTACTTAGCTACAGTGGTAAAAACAGCATGGTAATGTCATATAGACACACAGACCAATGGAACCAAACTGATGGTTCAGAAACAGAACCTCATATCTACAGTCAAGTGATTTTTTGACAAGGCTGTCAAACCCACCCAGCTGGGGAAGAATAGTCTATTCAAAAAATGGTGCTTGGGAGAACTGGATATCCATAGCCAAAAGAAAGAAAGAGGACCCATCTCACACCTTATACAAAAATTAATTCAAAATAGATCGAAGACCTAAATATAAAAGCTAAAACCATAAAGCTTCCAGAAGAAAATGTAGGAGAGAGAAGAGGAGGGCTGAGAAGAAGTATTGATGCTTAATGTATGTAGAAGTTTTAATTAACTTGACTGTAGAAGTGTGAAAATGGATAGAGTTGATGCTAATACACTATAGTGAGTAGGAGTAACGCATCTGGTTTATAAATGGGATTGTGGCTGAAAACGATAGTCTAAGGATGTAAATGTCAATTGAAAGAAAGCTAGAGAATAATCTAGGGACTGAATAACACAGTGAACACAGAGATGGATGAGAACTGTGGTTAATAGTACAAATGCAAGAATGTCCTTCTGTGAACTAGAATGGATGTCCGTCACTATTGCAGGGTGGTGGGAATGTGGAGAAGCATGGGAAAAATACAATTTATGTAACTTATGGACTATCATTAACAGTAATATTGTAATATTCTTGCATAAATGCCAGAGATGTACTGTGTTAATAATAGAAGGGTCTGGAAAAAATATGCCAAATATATGCTATGGACCATACTTAGTGGTAATAGTCTGATGATGATATCTCATGATCTGTAACAAATGTTCCACAACGGTGTGGTCTGTTGGTGGAGGGGTGTTGTATGGGAATTCCACATATGTGCATGATTGTTTTGTAAGGTCACAACTTCTCTAATAAAATAAAAGAAAGAAAAAGAAAGTAACTCTATTTGAAAGAAATCCATGCTAAGTAGAGCAAATTGATGTTGGGAAATGTTTCCATTGTTCTGTAATTTTGTTGCCAAAAACAAGTCTCAAAAACTCTAATATGCCCAACCAACTTGAAATTATTTTCCTATTTGTTTAAAATTCTTCCAAATGAAGTGGGTTTTGAAACTGTTGATATAAAATGCAAACTTCCAATTAATCTGTAAGAACTGACTGACATGAGAGAAGATAGAAATTTAACAGCCAAATTTAAAAACTTCTACATAATTCATGGGCAGGATTGAAAATTAAAGCTCACAACTTATAGTCACAGCAATGATTTTTTTCTTCTGGTTTATACACACCTTTGTAAAGAAACTTTTTCAGCTTAGTCATTAAAATTTAAGCATTGAAGTAAACTAAATCACGATATCTAAATTTCTATCCCAAGATTTTAAAAAACGAAGCATATTTAATCTCATGGCTCTCAATGCAAATAATATTCATAGTTTTTGGAGAGCATTTTTGTACCAATAAAATAATTATTTTCATGATTACAGTTCTTTAAAATTTTTGTATTTTGTGAATGCTTTAATAAATTATATAAAATACTATAAATTACAAATATCCTGTAAGTTGTGATAGTGTATAGCTCAAAGGTGTTTTACCGGTGAGCGACACCATTGGAGAAGTTTGGAGAACACTGCCCTGGGTTCTGGGGACAATGGCCAGTACTGTCCTGCCTTCCGGGTCAGAGGGAATGAAGTCGAGAGCCAAGACTGACTTTTAGGCCAACAACTTTGGGGAGACAGAAGAACAGGCATGACTAGATTTCTATAAATATTTTTTGTAAAAACTACCTTTATAATTTTATAAATATATTTCTTTTACAAAGTAAAATAATTATCATATGGAAAAATAAAAAGTAAAAAGTCTCCTCTCATGCAAGACATTTTTCATTTTGGTTTCAACAAAGAAAATTTTAAATGTTAATTCTTAAAAGGATTTTATCGTTTTTCTTAAAATATTAAGAACTCATTTATATTTCATTACAAACTAATGAACAAGAGAAGAAACTGATTTACTCTAAAAAGTATAGAAACGATGTTCTTATTGTCTAATTCTCCCACACTAAAGACTTCAGGGAAAAAATGAGATAGTTTACATTAGAAGTAGGGAGTGAGGAGGGTTATTCCTTGTGATTAGCAAATGCGTATTTCATCCAATTCCCTATGAGCACTGACCAAAATGGTGCCTTTTAGTTTCTGGCTAAATGCAGTTTCTGGCTGCCTGGAGCAAACTATTCTTTTGTTGCTGTATTTCTGCAAATCTTTTCCAGAGTTGCCAGGGTTTGTGACATTCTGTCCAATTAGTTTTCAGCATGTTTCCTTTTACCTTCAGTGCTAAGACCTTACTTTTTCATACAATCAACCTGTTCAATTAATGCTATACAAAACTCCGTTCTGAAAGACCTACTGCTAGGCAACAGAGACTTGTGGAACCACATCTCAGGTTTCACCTGAGAAAAGCACTTCTTAGGAGATGTAACAATTAGTCACTTCCTGAAAAATTATTAATTTATTCCAGAATACAGCAATGCCTCATTAGAATTTGTAAGGAAGTAAAAACAAAAACGTTAACCCATAAGAATTTAAATGAGTATTTTTATGTGTATATATGAACATGTAAATATATCCAGCATACATGGTAGATGCCCAATAAATAGTTGATTTAGTCTGATATGTTTGATCAATCCCAATTTCTCACTTTTGCTATGAATTTGGGGGTCAGTATAGGACATCAGTGTGCTGTGTTTTAATAAGAGTATGCTAATATTCCCTGCTTTGAAGACAAACAAATTAAGTGGGTTCTTACAGTCAAGACAGAATTAATTTATTATACTAAATTCGGAACTAGCTTCGCTTTTGCAATACGGGCTCTGCATTGTAAACTGAACTAAAACATTTCATCCACAATTATTTAACTTTGGAAAAACTTTGATTGGGGAAAAGGCTTTTACATAAAGGTTGACAGAATTCACGAGAAGGGTTTAAGGCTTCTTGGAAACCAAATTACCCTTAAAAAACAACTTTGATGAACAGCAAATGAATCAGAAAACATATGGATTAAATTTTCCTTGAAATACACAAGTGTTTAAAAATTAGAGGAAATGTGCTTGGTGAAGTATGTTTGAGAAATGTTACAAAATACTCTTCAAAATGTTGGAAAAACAGCTTGAGGTATTTTACAAACCGCAATGAAGCCTGATTAACTATCTCTAATTACAGAAAAACAATATAATTACTAACACGATAGTTTAAGATTTATGTTGTGGAATACAGTAGTCATATTGTGGAGAGTTCTTTATTTAAAAAATATTTAAAATGTGTTCACTGAAAGACATTTGACCCTTCAGGGCCAACCTCAGCTCTGGGCCAGCGCTTCACAGACAGACGACGAGCCAGGGCCGAGGTGCTGGGCGTCTCTCCTGGTGACTGATGACAGCCCCATGGACCTCTCGTGACTCGAGAGCTATCACCCAGCGAGCACAGCACTGTCGGTCATCTAAACTAGGAAACAAACAACGAGCGCTCCAGGTCACTTAAGTGGGTGGTCTAAATATAATTTCATGGAAACGCTCAGAACGACCGTTTCACTTCATAAAGCCTCGCCCTGAAAAACAAGGTATGTTTTTGCACTCAGAGAGCAAATGGCAGCAATATTCCCAAATGCATTTTCATCCCACAAGATGAGGCCACTATTTTTTTCCTGTGAATATTAATATAAAAGCTAAATAGAATATATCATAGTACTCTATTTAAATGAAAGTCTCCTGATTAAAAAAACATTAAGAGAAGGGAAGATAAAAGAGTGATTAATAACCTCAGAAAAATGGGTGAAGGCAACATATTCATTTCAAGAATTTAGTACTTTTTTTTTGGTTTAACAATGTTGAAAGCCATCTCACAATATGGCAAAGGAATGGGCTCTGGAACTCACTCCACTTGTTAGGGGCCATGTGACTAGAGCAAATCACTCTGAGCCTCAGCTTCCTCTTCTGTAGAAAGAGAATACAGTAAATGCATCTTAGGGCTACTGCACAGATTCATAAAACAACACAAGCAAAGCGTCTAGCACATAGTAAACATTATAAATGCTTGTTCCACTCCCATGATGTTGATTTTTCATATATTTCTTCGCAGCTACCATCAACCCGGGTGAACAGTCTGCACTGGTACCATGCTACCCAGTCTTAACGTCTCCTCATTAAACCTCTAGCTGTCTAGTGCTTGATGTTTTTTAAGCCTTATCTGCAGCATTCTTCAAGATCTGAAATACACCTAAGTCCTGCTTTCCAGTTCAGAATGTGATCTTTTTTAAAATATATTTATTTTTAAAAGATACTTAGATTTCATAAAATGTTACATAAAAAAATATAAGGGGTTCCCAAATGTCCCGCTCCCCACACCTCCCACTTTTCCCCACATTAACAACTTCTTTCATTAGTGTGGTACATTCATTGCAATTGATGAACACATTTTGGAGCATTGCCACGAAGCATGGATTATAGTTTACATTATGGTTTATACTCTCTCCCACTCAATTCTGTAGGATATGGCAAGATATATAATGGCATCTATCTGTTGTTGCAATGAGAATGTGATCTTGAGCACACATTTTTAAACGCTCCTGAGTTCAGTTTCTTTTGCTTATGAGAGGAATGGACCAGATCATGTGCTCCCAATTTTCAGGTCTCAGTGCCCTAGGATGTTGGTGATTCTCTCAAAACTTTCATGAAAGGTTCTAAGAAGATCTTAGGAAAAGTCTTATAGATGAAGAGTTAGGCCTAAAACTCTTCTGACCATAGAGAGGCAGGCAATAGCCACAGGACACGTGGGCTGCCTCCCTTGGCCCCCTTTCCCACCTGAGCCATATGACCGGGGAGCAGCTGACGATGGTGATGCACAGCAAGCGACAGAAGCAAGTGGTCTGGCACCAGCTTCCAGACCCTGGGCCTTGGTTGATGAGACCAGCCAGGAGGCTTGAGCCCCACCCCTACCTTTCCTCCTCTACCTGTGAAAGGCAGCAGCTGAGGCTGGGAAGGCAAGGAGCCAGGCAGTGCTTCCATCGACCCTCACACTTTCCTCCAGGCAGACACCCAGCCCTCCAGCCTGCTCTGCTTTCTGAGCCAGCCTCCATGTCACATCCCGAGGCAGCGCTGACCACCTGTCCTGGAGGAAGTGAGAAAGGGCTGAAGGGAGAGTGAGAAGGCTCTAGTCACAAATTTCTGCCATTTTTGTTCCACTTACCTAATTTTGTTCCTTCGTACCCTAAGAGATGAAAACTTCACTAATGGTCAAAGCAAGAAAAAAGTTGGGGGCCGTAGAATTCAGTTGTTTCTAGATGCCTTCCAGCTGTAGATATTACACAACTGAATGACAACATAATTATGCATAAAGATCAACTTTACACTTCATCTACCTAGAACCCTTCTGGGAACCAAGGCTAAAGCCAAAAAGGCCACAGAGAGCCTAAAGAAATGACACAAAGCACTGAAGCCCAGAGAACAGAGCTGCTCACCACTCCTCACCCCCACGTGGCTGGACTCCCATGCCAACAAGCCTACCCAGGGGTAGACTGCAAGCAGGGAATTGGGAGAGGAGCAAAGGCTGACGGCCTGGTAACAGAAGAGTAGAGAAGTCATAGCAGCAACCCCCAAACCTCAGAGACCAAGCAGTGAGAGGCAAAAGGTCCGCTGCACCTCCACTGGCTGCTGAGGGTAGCACAAAACAAGTAACTGGTGCTAATAGTATTTGGTGCTAATAGTAATGCTGAATCACAAAGAATAAATGAAGTTCAAATTCCCTATTTTACAAAGTCAGAGAACAAGTGTGATGCATTTTAGCAAGGTTCTCATCGAAACTATTTAAGGTAAAAAAATAGTTCGGGAGATCATAAAGTAAGATTCGTCCCCTGGAAAATTCACAATATGAAACATCGATATTACGCTGGTGCTACACAAATAAGACAAATGTATTTATTAAGCCAGTTAGAATTAACTGAAAAGCATCAACCCTGAAATTATCAGTATAATGTATGGCAAACACAAAATGTCAGGTTTAAAACGTGCTTCTGTAAGAAATCAACATCCAAGGAAAGTCATTCCTTACTAGTGAGGGATCTGGTGCTCTGGTTAGCAGCAATAAGTGTATCAGTGACTGGAGACCAAATATGAGCCACAAAGAAAACACCGACAACCAGCAAACACTCCGGAAATTTATTACCAAATTACAACCTAGGCACAAACACAGCTAAGCTCGTGAGACCAGCAAAGTAGCAGCACACAGATGGAAGGAAAAACATGTTCAATACATACAATTTAGAAATGTCTTTTTCTTTAAACTAGCTTCAGAATACTGGGAGACAAACACTGAACCACAAACCTTAACAATACACGTATAAACCACCGTGACACATACTGGTGTCTCCAGACAGTGTGTCCATGATGGTGTTAACTGAGAGTCACACCACCGAGCGAATATACACGTGTCCATTTGTGTGTTTTCATAAAGTACTTACGTTCATAGAAAATGGACACAAGAACAGTTAGGTTGCAAAATTTTTAATATAGTCATTTTAGTATGTATTTATGTAGCTATGAGAAAATATTAGAATGTGGGAACACATTCAAATGATGGACCTGGCCATAATAAAGAGGGGAAAGGTAATTCAGACACATTCACAGAGGCTTAATTTGGAATATATGGCTTTGCCAGAGTAAGAAAAACAAAATATTTTAAAATAAAAATCCCAAGGATAAAAAAAAAAAATCAATGAAAGAAGGCAAGAGTAGAAGGGAAAGAAGTGTTTAAAGAAATAAATCTGCATAGATGATGATGAACTGAAATTAATTATGTTTTCAATGCACACCCTAAAACTAAGCCTAGTCAACTGAGGTAGACTCTGGGAACAAAATGTGCAAAATTTCAGGTTTTCCAAAGGGCAATACATAGTCACGTCAGAGACTGTAAAATTAAAGTGCATTTTATAGTCTTGAATATAAAATCAAATGGGAGCCCTTTTAAAGGAGGCATACTTCTCTATATTAATTCCTTATTTGTTGTGCCAAATTTCCAAATTTACAAAAACTTCAGGCTGAAGGTGATAGAAGCAATATCCAGTACAATTAAAAGAATAAATGTTATGACATTACCTTAATACTTTCCTGTTCTGATTAACAAGTCACCTGGAAATTTATAATATCATTAAAGCCAAAGAGTTGTCCAGAGCCAAAAACCTAATAAAAATTGAAAGGATTATTGTTAATGAGGTGAATGTTGAAAACAACATCTACTATCCTAGGGATTTGATTTTTTAAGTACTCATACCATTTCCACATTAAGAAACATTTTTGCAAGCAAATGTCCTAAAAAACTAAATAAATAAGTATGAAAATCCTAATTTAGAAGTATAAATAAGTAAACTTATAGTAATTATAATAGAGTTTTCAGCTTTTTCTGCAAAAATAATTAGTGGAGATGAGAATAAAACACTTGGGGTTTAAATATTTTTATCCCCCTAACATGTCCTAAACTGTAATTCCTACTTTCTTCTATTGTGAGAGATTCTTAGATTCACATAAATATTATGTGCATCACAAATAAAGTAATATCTAAAAAATATTATACAATCAAAACAGTTAACAAACAAAAGACAAAAATGTCAGAAGAAGAATGACTATTTTTTACAAGTTAAGATGGCCCTTTCTTGGAAAAGGCCCGCAAACATCCTTCACATTTTATGTCTATCATACAGGATAGATCCTAAGGTAATGTATTATAAATAAATTAAGAGGAAGTATGGGATTCAACCACCAAGACAACAGTGCAGGTACCAAAGCGAGCGACTCCCAGGACAGGAAGCCCCGGCACTGTCCTTCCCTTTCCCTCTAGTTAGAGAGGAGGGGGTGAAACAGCACTCTGCCAACTAGGTACTGCTTCACGAGTCTCATCATTTACACCACGGACAAAGACTCCCGGATGCAGCAGACTGACAGCGTCTATTACTTCCTGCCAAGGAAGGCATTCAAATGGTCTCAGGCTGTTCAAAACCTGAAGAGTATCAATCACCTCATGTCCAGCAGGCGGGCGACAAGCAAGCTGAAGAGTGACAATTACTGAATAAACCTGGGGCTATACACACAACATGCTTTCCTGATACATCTGTGCGGAGATTCACCAATATCTGCTGGCTCACTTTTTGCGTAAACAGTGATCCTAGCCTATTTTTTTGATGTCAAACCCCACATCATAGAAACAGCCTCTCAAGAGCTCAAGTGAAGCCCCTGATTATGCAGCTAGACCACGGCATGTTCCCTGGTCCACGTTTTCTTGGTATCTTTGGAGGCGGAGTCAGAGGACAAAGTGTTGTGTTCATACGCGTTGTTGACTACTGCTGTCTGGACGATGCAGTAAAAAAGCCCGTGATGCCTTTTCTACTCTGTCCATTCTGTATGCGGGTCACCAGAAGGTTTCAGCCCACACTAAAAGCCATTTGTGTAGTACATTTATCATTGTTAATTTCCTCCCAAGGGAAAAAAAAAAAAAAGGAATTGTGGGAGTAAAATGTTTACTGAACATAGCCTAGAAAATGATAAAAAATCGTTCATGAAAATAACCAGATCTCTAGGAAATAGTTATGTAGGTTTTATAGTTCAAATAAATGGAATATCAGTTCTAATTTTAAAACAGATTTAAAAAGAGGAGAAAGAAAAAGCGTTTCTATAGATATACAGAATCTTTCCAAGGCGCACACACATTCCTGTGCCTGTCCATCTCTGATGCAAACCCTCGTTCAGGAGGAAGAGCCAGAAGACACACAGTGTGCGCAGGGGCATGTCAAGTGGGAACTTCCTGTCTCCTCCAGCGCTGTGAGCCCCAGAACTCCCCGAGCGAGCGCCCTGGGCAGAGGAAGCAACCCACACAAGTGTGCAGAGCCAAGGGTCTATCTGATCAGATGTTTACAAAGCAGAGTCACAGCTCTGCAGTATCCAAAATATCACCATGTTCTTAGATGAATTAAAGGAACCAAACTTTTGTAATTTGATAATCCATCTGCTACTGCAACACAGAAAAATACAAAACAAACAAAACAATTCTCATTCTGAGTAAGGCAAAACAACAGCCTTTTGAAATAAGGACAATGTATATGCAATGTGCATTAAAGGCTGGATAGAACACCTGAGGGATCTTTTCAAGATCCTTTAAAGGGTTTAAGATATACAGAGCATTCACCATCTACTGACAGAGAAAAATAAGCAATAAGGGAACGAAAAAAAGGACATCTGACTCACTTAACTTAGTAAAGACAAGCTTTCAGAAAGCTCCAAATACTGCTTAATGGGTAATAAAAGTATCACAACTATCATGTCAGTTATCCATAAAGAATTCAAAAAAAAAAAA
>JAQZBX010102728.1:0-11127 GCA_029593785.1 Cabassous unicinctus | reverse complement strand
ATTTATTTATTTATCCCCCCCTTGCTGCTTGTGCTTGCTGTGTCCATTCGCTGTGTGTCTTCTCCGTGTCTGCTTATCTTCCCCTCGCTGTGAGGTCCCGCTGCATCAGCCCCTCGCGCCGCGTGGGCCGGCCTGCCCTCACAAGGAGGCCCCGGGAAGCAAACCCGGGGCCTCACACATGGTAAACGGGGGCTCTATCGGTTGAGCCACACCCGCTTCCTGTTGTGAGGTCTTGCTGCATCAGCCCACTAGGCTGCGTGGGCCGGCCTGCCCTCACAAGGAGGCCCCGGGAAGCGAACCCGGAGCCTCCCATATGGTAAGCGGGGGCTCTATCGACTGAGCCACTCCCGCTTCCCAATTTAGATATCTTTTGAACACTTAACAGTTTTCTTTGACAATGACTATTGTAAGGACTGGTATTATATATCATTCCTTATGAGATGTACATTGGATCTTGCTCTGTTGTCACCTAAATTGGCACAGGTACTGATGGAAATCTTTAATGGATACTCATAACACTTTTGGTCAAGTCTTTACTGCAGCCTGAAGGTTTTTAAAAGAAAAAAGATACCAAATGGCCTGCTGCTACCATCCTTTTAAAGTGCTATCAGTTGAAAAGCACCAGTATGTGTTTTAGATTGATTTCCCTATTTAGGGAAATGGCAGTCAGTAGTTTCAGTTCTGATGGTATAAGCAAAACAAATAAAACATGTTTATAAAAGTTGAGAAATAAATAAAAAATAAAGGATTCAAGTTAACCAAGAATAAGTATATACTTAATAGCCTAAAATGTATCAATTAAAAATGTACAGAATTGAAAGGAGAAATAGACAAATAATCCATCTTAGTGGGAGATTTAATATACCTGTCTTAGTAAATGATTAAACAACTAGACAAAAAAAAATCATTATATAGAAGTTTTGAAAAGCACAATTAACAAACTTCACCTAAATAGGATATATGGAGCACTGTGCCTAACAATTAGAAGACATTCTTTTTAAGTGTACATGGAGCATTTATAAAGTTTAAACCTGAATTGGAGGGGAAAAATTAAATAATTTAGGTGAGAAATTAGAGCTGGAGATTGGATATCTCCAGTTCCAAACTCTGGACATTGTCCTCCTTATATTTCAGTGATTTTTCAATATGGTGAGATACTGGCCTATCCTCTGGCTTTTAATTGAAAAAGTAATGCATGCTTAATAAAGAAAAAACCAAATCTCCCTCCATCCCAAAACACTGACTGACTCATCCCACTATTCAGAGACAATATCTATTACTATTTTTTTTCCCCCCAGGAGGTCCCGGGGATCGAACTCAGGTCCCTCCATATGGGAGATGGACGCCCAACCATTTGAGCCATATCCGCCCCCTCTATTACTATTTTGATGTATAGCCTTAGAACTTTTTATTACAACATATGTACACATGTAGATTTTTTGCTTGTTTAACTGAAAAATAGGAATCATATAGACTTGTAATATGATTTTTTCAACAAATGATATATCACAAACATCTTATTACAATATTAATAAATGTAAATATTAATCAATTGTGGGTGCATAGTGATCTACTCTAGTAATTAGCTTAATTATCTTCTTGTATAGTATATTTAGATTATTTCCAGCTTATTTGTTGTTATAAATAATACTCTAGCTAATATTATTATAAACTTATATTTCATACCTGTCCAAAAATTCTGTATGATAGCAGTGGAATTGATGAATCATCAGATTTCCCCAAAAAAGTTAATTTTCATTCCTCTTTCCAAAAGTATGTAGGATTATTCATTTTCTTATAGGCAAGCCAACCTGAGAAGTGTTATTCATTTATATCTTTGACAGTTGTTTCCTCTTTTAAAAATATGCTATAACATCTCAGAAATAAGAGATGTTATAGCATATTTAAATTTCAAATAAAAACGTTATTAGTGACTTGTATTAGTAAAGAAGTAAAGGCATATAAATAATAAAAGAATAACCAATAAAAAACATTTAAACTTTTAATATAATGAAAAACTAGCCAATCTTAATGGCTGTGAAAATGAATCATGAAATAAATGAACTAAAATACAATTTTTTTACAGTGAGTAAATTAAGTTTTTATAGTCACATTTAGCTGCTTTACAAGATTTTGTAGATTTTGGTATGGCATTAAATAAAAATATTTTCCTGAATGTCAAAATCTGAATGGAGGACATGGCATTAGCACTTTAAAAAAAAATTAAATCCATACTGGTGCTGAAGCTTCTACGTAACTGGTAAAAACTGTATCACATTTGCAAATAAAGTGGTTTGCAGCATTTCAAGTCAAATGGCAGTGGTATAAGGCCAGGAAAAACAGAAGAGTAGTTAAAACACAGACCCCATAGAGCAGACCCCAAAGTGTGATTTGGCGAATAAGCAACCCTTTGGAATTTGCTGTTATAGGAAAATAAGTATGCTAGCCTATCTCAGAATTTAACCCAGAAAAGCCCTTGAAGGAGAAGTTAAAAATTTATAGAAGATCTTATCCAGATATATAGTTTGTTCTCAATTAGAGTAATTATAGTAGCAAAACAATATAGAACACAGTACTCTTATTCTTTTTCATTTAAGATTGCTTTTTGCCTTTACTTCTGAATGCTAATGTATTATGTTTGAAAAAATACTAGATCATGGATTCATATTCAAGTCTTCTAATTTAATCTCTCTGGAGATCACTTTGCTTATTTGTAAAATGGCAAAAGCAACCACATAAGGGTCTTTAATAAGCATCAATAAAACTTTTTAAGGGAAACAGATGTGGCTCAAGTGATTGGGCTTCCGTCTACCATATGGGAGGACCCGGGTTCAATTCCCAGGGGTGCCAGGCCAGTGCAGGTAGCAACACAGCAAGATGATGATGCAACAAAAAGAGAGATGCAGGGGAGAGTCAAGGTGAGACGCAACAGTAACCAGGAACTGAGGTGGCACAAGTGATAGGGTACCTCTCTCCCACAGGTCCCCAGGGTCGAATCCTAGTGAAGCCTAGAAGAGAAAAAGAAAAAAAACAAAAGACAAAAAGAAAACAGACACAGAAGCTCACACAGCGAATGGACACAGACAGCAAACAAAGCAGGTTAGGGGGGAAGGTAGGGCGAGAAAAAACTATTTAAGAAATATTTACTGAGCACCTATAACATGGTAGACATTGTTCTAAGCTCCAGGGACATATTAATGACTAAAACAAGAATTCCCACCCTAAAGTTTCCCTTAAGAGAGACTAACAGGGAGCGGATGTGGCTCAGTCAAGTGGATGAGCACCTGCTTCCAACATGGGAGGTTCCAGGTTCAGTCCCTGGTGCCTCCTAAAAACAAAACAAAACAAAACAAAAATAACAAGCAAACAAACAAACAAAAAACCAACTCAGGGAAGCCGTTGTGGCTCAGTGTTTGAGTGCTGGCTTTCCACATACAAGGTCTGGGGTTCCCAGCCCCAGTACCTTAAAAAAAAGAGAGAGAGAGAGAAATTAACAATAACCACAATAAGAAAGAATTTGTATTGTATGTTAGGTGAAAAGTACTGTGGAAAAAAACTAAAGCAGGTTAAGAGACATTGTTTGCAGGTGAGGAAGTTAAGGGATACAATTTTAAATAAGAATATTAGTGTATACATATATATATAACAAATAACATTTATGTAAACAAATGCACATATATGCATATGTATTATATATCATTTTACAAATAAAAAAAAAAAAGGAAAAAAAAAAAAAAATAAGAATATTAGTATAGACCTCACCAGGCAGGTTTTTAGCAGAGACCTAAAGGGCATGAAGGAATGAACCATGTAGATATTTGAGAGGGTAAAGTATTCCAGATAGGTAATAAGCAAAGCTCTGAGGTTTAAAATATGCCTAGATTACTTGAAGAATAAAGTGAGGAGTTGAAGCAAATGAGAGGTGATTATGGTAGGAGATGAGGTCAGAGAGGTAAGGAAGGGGAGAGATTATGACGGTCTTCTGGCTTTTACTCTGAGAGAAAGAGGAGCCACTGAAAGAGTTTAAGTAGAGAAATGACATGTTAGGACTTAGGTTTTATAAAAATCATTCTGCATTTTCTATTAGAATAACTTGGTAAAAGTCGTGGCTTTCACTAAAATGGAGCCTTCTTCAGAAACAACAGGTTTATCTGTTGAGAAAGATTAGTTCAGTTTGGGACACTTTAGTTTTGAGGAGACTATGAGACATGCAATTGTAAATCATCAGTGAGCATTTGGAGGAAAGGCTTTGATTGACAATTACCAATAAAGAGAGGTTGCTTGCTTAGGGAGAGTGAGAAGAATAAAGGGGTGTTGGCATTATCAGAGGACCATTACCATTTGAGAGACAGACTAAGGAAGAGACCCTCCACAAAAGAGATTGAGAAAGCACAGTAACATTTGAGATAAACTTTGAAAATTGTGGCAACAGAATTTCTTGATGAATTGGATATGGGTGTGACAGCCAGCAGTCAAAAATGAGTCATAGGTTTTGTTTTGTTTTGTTTTGTTTTGTTTTGTTTTAGGTATGCAAAAGAGTAGTCTTTAAAAAGGTTTTTTTTTATGGTAACAAACATGCAATACGGAATTTCCCATTTAACCACTTATATGTATACATGTCAGTGATATCAATTACATTCACAGTGTTGTACCACCATCCAATAACTTCCCACCCTCCCCACCTCCTCCAGTCCCTGGTAACCTGTAATCTACTTTCTATCTCTATGAATTTACATATTCTAGGTATTTCATATAAGTGAAATTATATATTTGTCCTTTTGTCTGGCTTATTTCACTCAACATGATGCCTTCAAGGTTCATCTGTAGCTTGTATCAGAACTTCATTCCCTTTTTTATGGCTGAATAATATCCCATTATATGTATATACCATATTTTGTTTATCCATTCATCTGTTGATGGACACTTAGGTTACTTCCACCTTTTGAATATTGTAAGTAATATTCAATATTGTAAATAATACTGCTGTGAACATTGGTGTACAAGTGTCTGTTTGAGTCTCTATTTTCAGTTCTTTTGGGTATATATTCCACGTCATTGGGTAATTTGATACTTAACTGTCTGAGGAACCACCAAATGGTTTTCTACAGCAGCTATATCATTTTACATTCCTACCAACAATGTAAAAGTGTTCCTATTTCTCCAGATCCACTCTAACACTTGTTTATTTCCTGTTTTGTTGTTGTTTTGAAATAATAGCCATCCTAGTGAAGTAAAGTGGTATCTCATTGTAGTTCTGATTCACAAAGTTCTTTTTAGCTTCTTGGCATTCAAATTTAATGTCTTTCATTAAATTTGGGAAGTTTTTAGCCATTATTTCTTCAAATATTCTTTCTATCCCTTTCTTTCTTCTTCTGGGACTCCTATAATTTGTATATTGGTACACCTGATGTTCTCTTTAGGCTCTGTTCACTTTTCTTCATTATTTCTTTCTGTTCCTCAGACTAAATAATTTCAATTGTCCTATCTTCAAGTTTGCTGACTTCTTCTGTGTGCTCTAGTGTGCTATGGAACCCCCTCTAGGGAATTTTTAATTTCAGTGACTGAACTTTTCAGCTCCAGAATTTCTGTTTGGTTTCTTTTCATAATTTCTGCCACTTATTGAAATTTGCATTTTGTCATACATTGTTTTCCTAATTTCCTTTAGTTCCTTTTCTATGTTTTCCCCTAGCTCATTGAGCATATTTAAGACAGTTTTTTTTAAAGTTTATGTATGATATGTTCAATGTTTGATCTTCCTCGTTAATGGTTTCTCTTGCTTTATTTTGTTCTTTTGAATGAGCCATCTTTTCCTTTTTCTTTGTATGCCTTGTGATTTTTGTTGAAATCTGGACATTTTAATATTTTAATGTGTTAACTCTGGAAATCAGATTCTCCCCCTTCCCCAGGGTTTGCTGGGGTCTTTTTTTATCCCCTTTATTTCTTATTTTTGAGGGTTGTAGTAGTCTGTTTATGGAAGCCTCTGTTCCTTAAGCTTATATACAGCTAATGTTATTGACTATTTCCTTGAATGTTGAGCTACCAAAAACAAAAACAAAACAAAACAAAACAAAAGCCTAGGAAAAAACACCTTCCCCACTCTTTGTGGATTAGTTCTGTGTTTGTAATCTCCTTTAGCCCTTAGGCAGCCTTATAGTAATTCTAAAGAACAGCCTGAGGCGAAAGCTTGGTGTCCTTAGTGTCTTTTCTGAGCTTGGGTCTTGTGACCTTATCAGTTTCCCTGTTTTTAAGGGGGCAGTCCTCCAATTGCCCCCAGGAAATTTGCAGTCTTTCTGGTTGGGAGCTCTTGTTTATCTCAACTGGTAGTCCTTTGCCCCAGGCAGCTGTGGGTAGATTGTTTTCTTAGGGTGTTTTAGCAGCAGCTTCTACTGTTTAGAGTAAGTTCTGGGTCTGGTAAGCCAGAGATGAGAGCTCTGTAGGAATCCTTCAGGCTTCCACTTAAGGTATTAATACAGATATACATGTACCAGTATGCATATAAGGGTTAATCTGTTCCCTCCAGAACCCAGGACCATGGACTTACACTGGGAACAAAGGCTACCACCAGATAAGACAGGAAGGATGTGGGGAAATAGATAGTAAAGGTGTCAAACAGTTTGCCTTTTTCAAGGTGCCTTTTCCTTAATTCAACACTTGTCCAGTTACTTTAACCCTTTATCTGTTTTCCAGAACTCTGAAAAGGTTGATTCTGTCAATTTGTGACGTTTTTTTCAGTGTTGCTTTGGAGGGATGGAATCTGAGAGCCTATCGCTCTTGGTGATGTTATCAGTAGACTCATAGGTTTTTGGTGGAGCAATTGGAAGATGATATTGCCATCAGTTGAGTTGGAGAAGGCTGTAGTTGTAGCATATTTGAGAAGATCAGGAATTCGATTTTGTACATGCTAAGTTTGAGATATCTAGTAGGTAGTTGACTATTTGAGCTGAGTTCGGGAGATAGAGAAACATGGGTGCCTTCCGTATGAGATAATGTGTGAAATCACTTTGTAAATTGTTAAGTACTATACAGATATAAATTGTTGTCATTCAAATCTCAAATTGGATGTATACTAAGTCACTATTATAGGATCTAAATCGATAGTAGTACACAGCTAGCTAGATAATATGAAAGTAAGTTATTATTTTCCTTAATGTTATATTGTGACTACCATTAGCAATAGTTATTTAATTAATATAATGTTAGAGAAAAACTGGCACTCACTGGAACGCAGCAACTGACAATTGCAGGCATGAATTTTATTGGGAAGCTCTCCCAATGGAGGGGGTCTGAAGAGAGACTTCAGCCCGCCCCCAGAGGGTAGTGGATATGGCTTTATAAGAGTACATTAATAGGTGGGGAAATGGAGTACAGCTTGGGGCCAAATGGCCAGGGGGAAGTGGGCTAGGAGATCTTGGAATGTGGGAAGGGGTGGGGGCGGGGGCAGTGATGGCCCTTATCTGCTCCATTCTGTTTATTCTTGGGAGGGGATGAGCTGCCCCTAGGCAATGGCTTGCTCAGTTGGTTAGATGGGTTATGGCTGGAGGCTGCCTTTACTCAACCTATGCCACAGGGGCATTGATTCATGGCCCTATGACCTGTCAATCATTGCAAACCTCAAAGGGGGGAAACTCTAACAATAATTAAAACTTTTTACTTGAACTGTTTTATTTCAAGTTCTTTGGAACCCCATGATGACTAGAAGTACAGTCCTAAGTTCCCTATATAAATCTGGAATTTGTCGTCATTGACCTGTGATTTTTTTCAAGATGAACCATTTATCTCCATTTCCCAGGTCCAGACCTTTTGTCTGTGACCTAATGGAATGAACATAGACCACAGCCTAGAAGCCTAATTATTAGAAAATAGAGATAAATAAGTATTTCAAACAAAATTCAGTTCATTCTTTCTTTCGTTTGTCATTTTTATATGTTCGTGTCCCCATGATTCTCTGCTTAGCATTATATGTCATTAAACTATAATATGGTACTTGAATCCTGTAAGTTTTTTTAATCAAATACCAATTGATTAAAAACTTTTATCTTCCTGCTAAATTTTCTTTGAGCCACCATCTATTGCTCTTATCACAGGGCTAATAGAATAGACCAATTCCTGCACTTGTCCATGAAATTCAAATGAAAAGAGAACAGAAAATGAGAACATTGGACTAAGTGAGAATGATGAGAATTATACTGTATCCTTCTTCTGATTAGTTCTTATCTCTCTTTCTGATTTATTTTGTGGATAATAAGGATCATACATTTCTTTCAATTTTAGGTCCGTTCTAAATTCTCAGGAATTTTCCAGGAATACAATGTTAACTGGAATACAATGAGATGCATTTTTTTTTATTTTTTATTTTTTTTACCCAGAGGTCCCGGGGATCGAACCCAGGTCCCTCCTTGTGGGAGACAAGATGCCCAACCATTTGAGCCACATCTGTCCCCCTGCATTTTTAATTTTAGAGAATTATGTCTACTACTAATTTAGATCTGTAATAAAAGGCCAGTTTTAGACATTTGAAGAAATGTAGACCTTTTACTCTACCAAACTCTATGATAAATTCAAGAATGTAAAGGCCATTGCTATCTTGCGGGCAGATAGATAGAAGTTTGTTTCTGTGAATCAGATAGAATATGAAAATTGCCCCTTTCAATACAAATTTCATGCTAAATTAGACCCCTATGTTTTCGTTGTGTGGAAGCCTACCCTATATTGCTGGGCTAGCTTATTTATTTTTCTTGTTTGTCTTACAGAAAACAATTATTTACTCTAGTTAAATATAAATGTTGAGGGAATGAAGTATATTCTTTGCCAAGGAAGAGTCTCCTTGTTCTTAGTGGTGCCACATAATACAGTAAATAGAGTGCCATCCGTATTTTTTCCTATAACATTCAAGTTTCTAAACTCTTTTGGTGATTTGGGGGGTGAAGGGGGAAAAAAAACACCACTTTGTAAAAATAGAGCTAATTTCTTCTCCTTTAGGAAAGGGCAGAACTGTTGGCTGAAATAGAATTCTAGATTACACATGGAAGTCCAGTGATGAGTTCATTCAGGCCAAAAAAAAAGCTTAGAGAAAGAATAGGGAGAGTCCCATCCATCAGATATATGGGATCGAGGCCCCCTCAATTAATGGTGGAGTGGGCATCACCATCCCAGAGTCCTCAGGATTGGGAAATGAACTATGGACTAAAATAAACTTACTAATATTCTACTATAGACTTATTATGATTATAGCAATGTAAGAAATACCATTGTTGTGGAGGCAGTGACCCATAGATGTTCTGGGGTTAGGGAGAGGGAAAAATAGGGGTAATAGGAGGGCATTGTCGGGACTTGGGAATCATCCTGAATGACATTACAACAATGGATACAGGCCATTATAGATCCGGCCATAACCTACAGAGTAAAATGGGAGAGAGTGTAAACTACAATGTAAACTATAATCCATGTTTAGTGGCAGTGCTCCAAAATGTGTTTATCAATTGCAATGAATATATCACACTGATGAAAGATGTTGCTAATATGGGAAAATGTAGGAGGTGTGGGGAGCAGGGCATATGGGAATCCCCTATATATTCTCTGTAACATTTATATAATTGAAGTAACTTTTAAAAAATAAAAGGGGAAAAAAAGGGAAAACATACTTTCCTAAAAACTGATCTCTGCTGGATTTAATAGGATGGTAGTTATGTATTGGTTAGATTATTTCTGATTGTAAAGAATAGAGACATGCTTAGGACACTTCAGCTGAAAGAGAATTTATTATGCAAATATCCAGGAAATTAAAGCATCGTCTCAGCATTTGAATAGTAAGGCCTAATGGAGAATTGTTTAGAATACTAGAATTCTAGTAGCCCAGAAGTAACAGTAGTAGCTTTCCTTGTAATTGAGCCTCTCTCTCTTTCTGCTTCTTTCTCTGTCTGCTTCTGCTGTTCTACTGACTATTCCTGACTCTGCTTTCCCTTAACTTCTGCATACACACACACACACACCCCTACTGTCTACCTACCTGCCTACATACATACATGATATCTACCATCTCCTAACTTCTGTTTACTGCCTTCTTTGTGTGTATTTGGCTTTTATGTATCCCTATCTATCTCATGTCCAAATTCTCTAAGAGAAAAGTATCTGTCTTCCTAGAGAAAGTGACCCTATTGGGAAGAATTTTGCCAGGCCACTTAAGCTGCTTATCAAGCACCAGATGATTACCTTTGGATCAGGTGCAATCAGTTGTAGACAGGTTGGTGGAATAACATGACCTCTGCCTAAGGGAATTCACAAGGCTCTAAGCCTGGCTGTCATTCTCAGGGAGCTATCTGGTACAGATAGCTATAATTTTTGCTAGTCTTTACCTATACCTCAAATACAAATATCCTATCCCTGAGATTAGGTCTAAAGATAGGAAATCTGTTGATGCTGTCTTCCTGAATACCAACAGCCTTCCATTTGCAAAAGATTTTACCATTTTCCTTATCCAAAGGAAATTAAATGGGTCTTCCTGTCTCTTGGTGTAATATTTTGAAAAGCCTAACAATTTATTTTTTAAATGTATATTTAATTATGCTATAGCCAAGAGTCATTATCTTATTTAAATAGATAAATAGCCCAAACAGGATTTTTTTAAAAAAGAGAACTCTTTGTTCCTTTTCAACTTTGGAATCAGAGACATCTGGGTTTTATTCTTGTTCTGCCACTTACTAGCTCTTGTCTTATGCAAATTAATTCCTAGGGCCTTGGTTTCTTATCTTTTTTTTTTTTTAATGATGATGATAAAGCTTAATTGTGTGGATAAATGAAGAGATATGTAAATATTTAGTACTGTGTGTAGTACATAGCAAATGCTTGATAAGTGGTTGCTTCATTTGTTGCTTCTATTATTGTTATTATTGACTGAAACATGGAAAGAGTCTCATTAAAAAGACCTAATCATAAGCCCTCTCTCACTTGGAGGTGGAGTGGACATCACCTTCCAAGTCCCCTCAGGATGGGGGGAGGAGCTGTGGACTAGAGTGGACTTGGTGGTGTTCTGTTGTAGACATATTGTGATTCAGGCAATGGAAGAAATTGTAACAGTGAGGTGGAGCCGGTGGCCACTGGACATTTTTGGGGCAGGGTGAGGAGGGGCAG
>JAQZBX010102727.1:0-11127 GCA_029593785.1 Cabassous unicinctus | reverse complement strand
TTTATTTATTTATTTATTTATTTATTTATTTATTTATTTATTTATCCCCCCCTTGCTGCTTGTGTTTTACTGTGTCCATTCGCTGTGTGTTTCTTCCGTGTCTGCTTATCTCCCCCTTGCTGTGAGGTCCTGCTGCATCAGCCCACCACGCTGCGCAGCCGGCCTCCCGCATGGTAAACGGGGCCTCCATAGATCGAGCCACACCCGCTTCCTGCCATGAGGTCTTGCTGCATCAGCCTACCGCACCGCGCGGGCCAGCTGGCTTGCCCTCACAAGGAGGCCCCGGGAAGCGAAGCGAACCCGGGGCCTCCCATATGGTAAACGGGAGCTCTATCCATTGAGCCACACCCGCTTCCCAAAATAGTTATTCTAATAGCCTCTACTAGACTTCAAACCCTCCAGATTCTGTTTCTCTGGTGCCTACTATGGAGCAGGCCATGTGCTAAATACGAAGTAAATATTTGTTGAATGGCTAAATGTTAAAAATTATAAAATGCTCTCATATAGATTATCTCATTTGATCCTTTCCAAATTCCTGGGAAGAAGCCAAGGCAAAGTAGAACAAGTTCCAGAGGAGGAAGATAAGTGACTTGTCTCGGAAGGACCTTGTGCAAGTTGTATAATCTCTCTGAACCTCATTTGGCATGTCTGTAAAATGGGAGCAATATTCATACTCATTATTCAATGAAATAATCCATCTAAATTGCTTGTTACTGTACCTGGCAGATGCTAAAAACACAATAGCTCTTTTCAATTATTATACAGAAAATCAAAGAAATTGAGTGACTTGATTACATGACTAGCCAAAGACAGAGCTGAGACAAATCTTGGTCTGTCTGATTCCCAGTCCAGTTATCTTTCTGTTCTAACATAATGTCCTCCTCTTAGGAATATAAATGAAGAGAACATAACTTAGTGACTGAAATTTTACATTGCTTTGCTTATACTGCTAGTGCATCTGAGGTGAAGAGAAGGAGCAAGTGTACTGTTGGCTTTCTTGATTAATTCTAAACTAAAACGTATGTTGATATCTAGACTGTAGAACACCATTGATTAAATACCATTGTTTTAGCTTCCTACGCTACTGAAGCAAATACCATGAAATAAATGGTTTGGCTAAAACAACGGGAATTTATTAGCTTACAGTTTTGAGGCTAAAAAAAAGTCCAAACCAAGGCATCATCAAGGCAATGCTTTCTCCCCAGCTTCCGGAGCTGGCTGCCAGTGATTCTTGGTACTTATTTAGTCACATGGCAAGGCACGTGGCACCATCTCCAGATTCCGCCCATGTTCAGCTCCTGGCTGCTCCATCTGTGGCTTTCTCTCTCTGTGTCTGAATTTCATTCTTATTAAGACCCATTCTGATTGAAGTGGGACACATCTTAATTGAAACAACCTCATCAAAAGTCCTACTTACAATGGGTTTACACCCACAGGAATGGATTAGATTTAAGAACGCGTTTTTCTGAAGTACTTACAGCTTCAAACCACCACAACCATCATAAACCACTAATACCTTGAATTTATATATTGCCTTTCCACCAGAAAGCTCAGTGTTTTGTTTTACGATACTTCATTTATCTTCTCAACTATCCAAAAATTTTTTACTATCATTCTACATTCATTCATTCTTTCAGTAAAAATTTAATTTTGCTTACTGCAAGCATGCAGCATACAAAAAATGAAGATGAGGAGACTGACATGAAACAATCTATTAAGTATTTTCAGAGTGTTATCATAGTGAGATATGCAGTGGAACCTCATAGCAGCAGGAGCCTAAGAGACTTGCTTAGGAAATATGGAGACAGAAGAGGGAATTTGGAGCTGGGTCTGGGAGTGATGGGAGTTTGAGCTTTATTCTATGGACCAATGGTCACCAAACATTTCTGATCACATACTTTTATTCCAAAAATGTTTTCATCACTCACCCTTAATATATCTTATATTATGATATAACAGCTGCTATATTATCTTTTGGACATCTGCCTAATCTATGATACAGCAATTCTGCTGCCAGGTATGTTCCTGAAACTCATATATATGTGAACCAAAAGAATATACAATACTACCCATAGCAGCATTATACATAACAGAAAACCTCTGGAAGAATCCAAATGCCAATAAACCAGAGAGTGAATAAATAACTTTGATGTATTTATACAACAGCATAATATTCTACAGTAAAATAAATGAACTACAGCTTCGTGCAACAATATGAATGAATCTTGAGTTAAAATACAAGCTGTAAAAACCAAACAATATGATTCCACTTTGGGAAAGTGTAAGAACAAACAAACAAAACAATATATATTTCTAAAAGAATATTTATGTGGTAAAACTATGAAAAATCAAGAAATATATAAAAACTTTGTTTGGATGAAAGTGAGTCAGTGAAAGCAGGAGGAAGGAAGGGGTGGAAATGAAGGAGAAGATGGGACAGTTCTAGCAATATTCTAGAACTTAAGTTGAGTAGTGGATTCAAAGGCATTCATTTTATTATTATACTTTATAACTTACTAAGTATCAAATATTGCATAATAAAGAAGACTAGATATAAATAGAAGTCTCAATATTTTCTTCCTGAACCTTGATGTATCCTCTGGGACTACCCAGAGATGCTAATTTAGGCAAGGAATCAGTAATGTTTTTCTAACAGGAGAATAAAATGCTGATATTTCTTATTTAGAGATAGTTTTTTCAACAAAGGAAACACACACCAGGTAAGAGATCTTGAGTGTCTAACCCAAGACAGTGGCTGTGGGAATGGATTATAGAGAGTGGACTGGAGAGCTACTTAAATGACAGAACGAACAGGAGTTGGTGAAATGTTATGGAGGTGAGAATTGTTTTAAGATGACTCTTGCTTTCTAACTTGAGTGACCAATGCCATTAACCAAGGTAGAGAAAACAGCAAAAGCAGCACAAAATTACGGAATGTAATGATAAAGACCATAGAATTATGTATCTGAGAGGATGAAGCATCTACATAACATGAAAGTGGGGTCGTCCAGCTGCAGTTAAAATACTTTCTGGAGCTCAGGCTCTGGATATAAAGATCTGGACATTATCAACTTACCAGTTACTAAGACTGCTGAAGTGGATAAGCCCATTCAAACAGGGCATGTCGAACAAAAAGGAGACGAGAGCCATACTGGATTCCTAAGGGGTCATACCAAATGAAGGAGATTGAGGCGCAACTTTTATCTACCAGGCACCATTTAAGGTGCTTGAGTCCTGCTTTAGGAGGACTTAAAGACTATGGTTCCAAAAATTATAAAACATTTTCTATTAATAATGAAGGAACGCATTCAGCGTTTTAATTATATATGTGTACATGCATATATGTGTGTAGATGTATATACATATACATTTAATTTGACACTGGGTTAGAAACTATCAATAATAGAATGATAGCATCTCTGCCACAAGGAACTTACCACATTGAACAACAACAAACAAACAAACAAAAAAACCACTGAAGAATTAATTATTTAGTTTATGGGATAAAAATGACTTCCCAGAGGAAGTGACACTTAAGCCAAGACCAGGCTTTATGTATGGAAGTAACATAAATTTCCTGGGAGATTTAATTGGGGAAAAAAAGAAGTGTCCTGCTATTTTTAAAAAAGATAAAAAACCAATGCATTATATAGAAATTACAAATTATGGCTCATGCTGGCCATGTTAAAAATATCTAACAGCAATGTCTAAAGTAGCAGGAATGTTTAAGTGGATGTGGAGCCATATATGCCAGAAAATTGTTGTTAGTTGATTCAGGGAGGAAGGAATCAGAAGGTGAAGAGACTACAATGCTTTTCTTCATATACTTTTTTATTGTTTGACTTTTAACAATAAGCATGCAATTGGAGAACAAAAAGCTACTCAGTAGAACATTTCAGAAGTACATATAGCTTCAGTAGCCTGTTATTTCTTGCTAGGAATTTATAGATACTGTATTAAAAAAAAAATTATAAGAAAACTCACATTCGAGGAAATAGGGAATCCTATTCTAAGACCTGGTTTAAGACTTGGTTTCAGCAGAATTCCTGGTTGTTGTTTTTTTTTGACTGAAAATTTTCCCAAAACCACAGATTTTACAGAACTCCATTCCTCAAGAAAGCTGCAAATTGGAGCTTAGTAAATTGACCTTGTACACAAAGCTCTTTTCTACTGCAGAAGACATATGACTCCTTTGGCATTTTTAATGACTAATCTGAAATTATGAAATAAAGTAGCAATAGAAAGGAATAGATTAAGCCATGTTTTGATTCCTCACTCTTCATATGAAGAGATATTTTTCCCATTCACCTTTAAGCTACAAAAGCCATGTAGTTCTTGCCTATCATTGCTGGCACATCTCAATGTGGGTTTATAGAAAAGCAATTTGAAACAGCTTGATGAGGTTTTTTAAAAAAACTATAATTAGTAGCTCTGTTTCAAAAAGTCTTCTTCCCTTTTCCTTCTTCTCCTTCTCCTTCTCCTTCTCCTTCTCCTTTTCCTTCTCCTTTCCAATCAACAAGCCTTAACAAAATGAGGCCAGGTACAGGTTTCTGATAAAGTATGATTTAATCTTTGGGTTGGTTTTTGCAGTTGACCTTACAATTTAAGTACATTTATATAAAATATTAGATTTGTAGATGTGGAGAATAGGGAAATAAAGTAATTAAAAATAAAATGGGTAATAATTGAAAAACCTAGTAAAATATTCACCAAATAATTAACGTTGTTTTAGTCCACCCTGGTTAATCAAATACTTTGTGACACACACCACTCTGTACAAAATGACATTGTTTTCACCATAAACCAGGTCTCTCTGGGCAATGTTTATATCAAAGTGGTGAACTGGAAAACAGGTGGACAGATAATCCCCTACCAAATTCCCAGAAGTTCACAAGGCAGGGCTCTTATCTCTGGTGCCCATTAAGTTACTGGTCACTTGATGGAGAAATAAACAAATACTCTCAACTTGCAATTTTATCTCTAATGCTTTATTTGATCTTCACCAACTCCAGTAAAGGGGAGGAGAATCAGTACTTGCATTAATACTTCTACCAGTGTGAGAGATTAGTGAATTAAATGGATACATGGAATATGGGAGAGCATTCTAATGCTCCAAAAACAAAGGAAGCCAAGTATTCTAAATAGCATGAGGTAAAGAAAAGCATTCCTAAATGCTAAATATTACTCAGAAATATAAACTCTCTTAGTTTAAAAATGTTTTCACCTATACAACCTGATTTTATATCTTTTAATTCTCTGAGCTAAATTACACTTATTTCCAAAGATGAAGATAACTGTCCAAACTAAGGAAAGGGTTATTTTATGTTCCCAAAGTTTTTCAAATAATACTGAAAGATTTTGACTTCATTTCTCCTGAAATTAAGGGAGTACATGTGAAACGCAGCAGGCTGGGAGTGGGAATGAAGGGGTACCTACAGCTAGGGCATAGCTAAACCATACTATGTGTTTAACCCATGGCTCAGCCACCAAGCTAACTGCAGCCACCTCAATAACTCCCTGTTGATTAGTACAAGAGTCTTCTATGATCTGGTCCCTATCTCATTTTTAGCTTTTTCTCCTTCATGTCGGAACCATAATTCACACTCTCATTCCCATTCTCAAATCTTACTCCTCATCTCCTTACACTGTACTCCAGACACTCACTTTCTTTGCAGTTTCCTAAGAGAAATCAGCTTCCTTCCTCCTTTGATTCTGGTCTCTACAGAAGCCTGCTAAAGTTCTACTCTTCCATCAAGAGTCATCTCAAATGTCTTCTTTGGGAAGACTTTCCAGATCTCCCTTTCACATGCACACACACATGCACACTATTGTAGAGCTATGTATGATAGGGGCTCTCTCAGTAACTCTGTTATAAGTCTGTCTTATGTGGTAATCATTTGCTTACATGTCTGTCTCTTTCATGAGTAGACCAGGAGCTCCTAAAGGGCAGAACTGTATTTTCTCTATATCTCAGATACTTGTTATAGTATCTGCTCCTTAATAAGCATTCAGTAAATGCTTAATGGATGCATCAATAAACTTATACTCAACCTTCAAGACCCACATCAGATTCCCTTGCCTCAGTGAAGCTTCCTTAAATCATCTAAGATGGGAATAAACCTTTTCTTTTCTGAGTTTTCATACCCACTTTATTTCTCACTTGTAGCCACTATCACTGACTTCCTGGATTTTATTTAATTGCATACATATCTCATCTACCTTATTGAAAAATGATCATACCTACTTTTGCTTTTTTGTAATTAACATTGTGTTTTGTAAAAAGCTGTGTCTCCTTGATGTTTGCTGAAATAAATTTATATATTGGCATGTATTTTCCCAAATACACATGATTAAGCAATGCCATAGTTTCTTGGAGGGCAGAGATGATCTCAGATTTATTTTTATTTGCCTTGGCCCAGCACATAGCAGATGCCAAATTAACCAGTGCTGGGAACAATAAAAGAGTGAAAGACTATTTGAAAAGTAGAAGACCCTTTACTTGTTCATCTGATAGCAATGGTTTGCTCTTTAGCAAACACTGGGAGAGGAGCAGTTACAATCACCCAGATTTAAGGGTTAGACTCACTCTATACTTTTTTTTCCAAAGCTTAGGTATCCTTGGAAATAATGACTTCAGAAGGCAAGAAGAGGTGAGGGCAAAGATTAGGAAAACATTAAATTTTGACTTGCTGACATATCCCTCAAATGGTGACAATACTACTACAGTTGGAAATAAATGAGGCAGCCTTTTTCATAGTAGTTTATTGAGAAGTGTAAGTATGCTCTAAGCACTGAAGTCAATAGCCAACATGGAAGAATAGGATGGCTCTACTTACTGAGATTAAAATCTTCAAGAATCTCATTGTCCTTGCAATAATATAATAGCTCTATTTATTGAAAACATCTATAAGACAGCATTGTGCTAAGTGATCTCTTTCTCTCTCAGGGTGTAAATATATATTTTTTTCACATACAGCTATATTCTTATTTAAATATATTATCATTTAATGCTCAAGACAATCTTGTAAAACAAGTATCCAAGGTAATGGGCTTGTGATGGTTAGGTTAATGTGTCAACTCAGCCAGGTAATGGTGCCCAGTTGTTTAATCAAGCAAGCACTGGGTTAATTGTAATACAAGGACATTTCATGGACTTTACTCACCAGTGAGTTGATTGCATAGATAGCTGGTTACATCTACAATCAACTGAGGAGATTGCCGTCAACAATGAGTGATATCTCCTCCAATCAGTTGAAGGCCTTAAAAGGAGAAGTGATTTCAGCATTCAGAGAGAGGATCTCCATCTCTACTTCAGATAGCCAGCATCTCCTGGGGAATTCAACAAGGACCTTCATCTGAGTCCCTGGTTTGCAGCCTGCCCTATGGAATTTGGACTTGTGCATCCCCATGGTTGTGTGAGACAATTTTATAAAATCCCACACTATTTATGGATATAATCTGTCATTTCTGTTTCCCTAGAGAACCCTGACTAATACAGACTCCCTTTCTACAGATGAGAGCACTACAGCTCAGTAATTTTAATAGATGCATCCAACATTATATAACTCTACTGCCTTATCATGGGGTGTAATTTAATTCTGATTGAAAAATTAAGTTGGAAAAAAAAAATCTTTCCCAGCTTTCTTTCAGGGCCCTATTATGTCCAATAAGTGACCCACACATTTCACTGTGACTTAGGAACAGATTTTTACTCACCTTAGTTCATCAAAAAGACACAAAAATGCGAATATTCTCACTGAACTGATTTTGTGATAATCAGGGTGGGCTAAGCATTCTCTATATTAGAAACTATGCGTGTGTCCCCAGACCTAGTTTTTCTCCCTAGGTTTGGTTTTCAGAATGCTGGTGATAAACTAAGCCTGATTTATTATATGACCATCCTGTATGGGAAAAGACTGTAACTTTGGGTATCTTTGATCAACCTTAAGAGATATAGCCAGGGGACAGAAGTGGCTCAGGTGGTTGGGCATCCATCTCCCATATAGAGGGACCTGGGTTCGATCCCCAGGACCTCCCAGTAAAAATTAAAAAAAGAAATATATAGCAGGCGCATGGATAACCAGGCCCCGTGCGCAGGTGCGCCGCCAGGCCCCGCAAGCAGATGAGCCACCAGGCCCCATGCACAGGTGTGCCGTCAGGCCCCATGAGCCATGCAGCAAGGTGATGACTTAACAGGAGAGTGACACAAGGGAGAGCCAAGACGAGACGCACGAAAAAAACAGGAACTAAGGTGGCGCAGGCAGTAGGACGCCTCTCTCCCACATTGAAGATTCCGAGGATTGAATCCCATTGAAGACAGGAGAAGGATGAGAATAGAGGGCAGGAAATGGACACAGAGAGTTGCCCAGCGAATGGACACAGAAACAGCAGAAACGGCGGGGAGAGGATGTAAAAATGGATAAAAGTAAATAAATAAATCAATCCTTAAAAAAATGTATAGGGGAGGAAGATGTGGACTATAGTTAGTAGTGGTACTTTGACGATGCTCTTTCATGATTTGTTAACAAATGTTTCACAACAATGCAGGGTGTTTGTGTGGGGGGGATGTGTGGAGCCCTGTATGAAGTTATGCATGTTTGTTTTGTAAGATCACGATGTTTACTGAACACTTATAGCTTATGTATGTTCATGTATGAATGATATACTTCAATAAATTGTTTAAATAAATAAAAATAAAAATTTAAAAAAAGACACAAAAATATATAAAACTTAACTCTTAAATACATGACAAGGGAACACATTAGACTACAAACTAACCTAGCCACAAGGTAAAATGATCTCACCCAACCTGTCCAGCCAAGACTTTTACCAAAGTTAGCCAACAAAATTGGCCTCCTTGAATTCTATTTCTTTTTTCTTTCACAGTCATGTGCCTCTGAATATACACATGAGTAATACAGTAATGTAAAGATGTTGTTGCATAAATAAAACTCATATCTCAAAATGTCTGGCTCTACTTTAAGAATTCAGCTACTTTTGTGGAGGAAACTTAGTGCTCTTGATCCACTTGCTGATAAAATACTTATCAGCATCTTGTATGTTAGCTTGACCTATGCAGATCTTATTCCAATTTCACTTATTTACATGATGATTTCAAAAGATGTAATGTTGATTGCTGCTGTTTTTTACATCAGGTATCAAACTCTTCCAACACCATGAACACTTGTTAAATATTTCAATCCTTGCTATGCTACTGCTAGGTTAAAACCAACATTCATCAGCAACGTAAACATAGCAGTCCAGTTAATCTTGGTAGCAGCTTCTTTGGCAGCTCCAGTTTTCAATTATGCTGACAGCATTTATCTTCAGATACTTTGGTGTTTTACAGCTTTCACCACAGCTGTATCAGCTTACAGTTACTATCATTATGGTCAGAAAACTGTTCAAGTGATAAAAGGCAGATGAAACTCTTCCACCACCATTAGCAAGGAAGCAGCATACAATGCTGGCAGTAGGGCCAGCAGGAAATGCACAAGAGTTTCCCCATTTGGTGTTCAGCTTGAAAAAGGACTTGTCAGAACAAACCAAGTCATCAAAATTGAAGTGATTGCATAGAAAATAAGTTTGATCATGGGCAATATGTGGAATTCCATATGTATTTTCAAATACAAATAAAACTATAATTTAGAACTATAATGGAGGAAACTTACTTTGGTAAAGTTGATCTTTTAATCTTCTATTTCCTCTGACTATGTAGTTTCACATTAACTCTCTACTCATGTTTGGGAAATAAAGTTTTTCCCAGTTTAGTTTCCATATCAGCAAAAGCATCCTGTCTGTCACCAACATAGCTTTAAAAACATTATACTATAATGGATAGTGGCAATGGTAGCACAATATTCTGTACATAAATAACAGCACTGAATTATATATTTGAATGTGGTGAAAGGGGAAATGTAGGCTGTATATTTACTAGAATAAAAATTAAAACATAAGACTATACAACACAAAAAGTAAAGCCTAATGCAAACCATACACTATAGTTAATAGTACAATTACAATAATATTCTTTTCTCAATTGTAAAAAATGAACCACACTAATGCAAGGTGCTAATAACAGGGGGACATATAGGAATTCTGTATTTTTTGCATGATTTTTCTGTAAATCTACAACTTCTCTAATTAAAAAAAAAATACTTTTTAAAAATATTATGCTATAATAATGCTCTCGGCTCTACTGTAAGGAAAATTAGTCTCCATAAATATTTTAATACAGGCCACATGCAATATTTTGCCTACATCAATGTGAAGATATAAATAAGTGTGATACTTACATAAGAAGATTTATTCTTTGAATTATGAAAAACATGCTTTTTAAAACATTTTCCAGATCTCCTTTCCTGGCAGAAGCAGCTGTAACAACAGAAACAATAAAACTTCCAAAAGAAACAATTGATCAAGTTTATTACAAGCCATAATATCAGCTGACAAAATGATTGCTTCCTCAAATTGACCTGTTCTAACCTAGCAGCTCCAGACTTCCTCTTCTTGGCTTTTCAAGATGTCTTTTGATCATCAGATCTAAACAGAACCATCGAGTACAAAGTATCATGGAGATAACATGTGGTTTATATTTTAAGCCAGAGAGACCGTGTTCATAGGTAACCCACCATGATGCCTTGACACCACAGTCAAGTGCAGGAGAGTGTCTAGCAGACCTGAGGGAAAAAATTAAATCTTTATTGGGAGGAAGCACATTAAAAGCAAAAAAGAAGATTAGTAGAAGGTAAGATTAATAAAAGGGGAGGTCTTTTCAAGAATTACACATTATAGATGACATCAGAGGTTGCATTTTTTCTTTTGAATACACATTTGTCATATACCAGTAAATTTAAATATTTCTTCACTTTCTCTTCATTTTCTTATGACATAGATGTTAGATTTATTTGACAAGGATTTTGAAGCAGCCATCATGAAAGTGCCTCAGTCAGCAATACCAGACATACTTCAAACAAATGAAAAAACAGAAAATCTCAGCAAAGATACAGTATTTTAAAAAAAACAAACCCTAATGGAAATTTTAGAACTGAAGAATATGACAGCAGAATAGAGGGCACAGGAAAGAATCAGCAAACTGTGGATAGAAAAATTAGAAAAGGTCCAATC
>JAQZBX010102726.1:0-11075 GCA_029593785.1 Cabassous unicinctus | reverse complement strand
AAAAAAAAAAAACAGGAGAAAGAGAGATGGAGGAGAGTGTAAGAACAGCTAAAAAGACAAAAAGATAAATAAAAACAACATATGACATACATAAACCAAAAGAAAATATGGCTAATGTAAGTAATTCCTTGAGAGTAATAACACTGAATGTTAATGGATTAAACTCACCAGTCAAGAGACACAAATTGGCAGAATAGATAAGGAAATATGATCTATCTATATCTTGTCTATAAGATAGCCACCTTAGACCCAGGGATTTAAGGAGGCTGAAAGTGAATGGCTGGAAAACAATCTTACAAGCATATAAAATGAAAAAAGGTGAAAGTACCAATACTAATATTGGACAATATAGATTTTAAATACAAATCTACTGTAATAGACAAAGATAGACACTGTGTATTAGTGAAAGGGGTAATCTTTCAAGAAGAAAGAACAGTCATAAACATTTATGCACCTAACAGGGGTGCCTCAAAATACATGAGGAAAACACTGGAAAAACTAAGTGGAGAAATAGATGCCTCTACAATTATAATGGGGGACTTTAAATACACCATTATTACCATTAGACAGAATATCTCAAAAAAGAATCAGTAAAGAAACAAAGAATTTGATTAATACATTAGAGGATCTGGACCTAATAAATATATACAGAACACTACACCCAAATACAGAAGGATATACATTCTTCTTGAGTGCATATGGATCATACTCTAAGATAGACCACAAGCTAGGCCACAGAAAAAACTCAATGCATTCAGAAAGATTGAGATCATACAAAGTAATTTCTCTGACCACAATGGAATGAAATTGGAAATCAGTAAAGACCAGAGAACCAGATTAGGCACAAAGATATGGAAGTTAAACAACACACTCTTAGAAATGAATGAAAACGACAACACAACATGGGAAAACCTATGGGATGCAGCAAAAGCTGTACTGAGAGGAAAATTCATAGCCATAAATGCATATATCAAAAAAGAATAAATAGTTAAAATTGAAGACCTTACTGCACACTTGAGGAATTGGAAAAAATGCCCAGCAAACTAACCCCAAAGGAAGTAGAAAAAGGAAATAACAAAGATTAGAGCAGAACTAAATGAAATAGAATATAAGAAAGCACTAGAAAATTTTTAAAAATTCAAAAGCTGGTTCTTCAAGAACATCAGTAAAATTGACAAACCCTTAGCCAGACTAATGAGCAAAAAAAGAGAGAAGGTGCAAATACTCAAAATAAGAAATGTGGAAGGATATATAACCACTGGCCCTGCAGAAATAGAGTATCATAAGAGAATACTTTGAAAAAAATATGCCAACAATAATGATAATTTAGAGGAAATGGACAAATGCCTAGAAACTCACAAGTAGCCTACATTGATGAAATGAGAAATTGATGAATTCAACAGCCCAATTACAAATAAAGAGATAGATTCAGTCATGAAATACCTCCCAAATAAGAAAAGCCCAGGACCAGACAGCTTCACAGTTGAACTCTACCAAACATTCTGGAAAGAACTAACACCAATGCTGCTTAAATTCTTCCAAAAATAGAAGTAGAAGGGATATTGCCTAACTCATTCTATGATGCCAACATTACCCTAATACCAAGCCAAACAAAGATGCAACAAGAAAGGAAATTTACAGATGAATCTCTCTCATGAACCTAGATGCTACAATGCACAACAAAATAACTGCTAATCGCATTCAACAACACATAAAAATCAACACAGCATTTTTTTATGAATTGGAAAAACTAACTACAAAATTTATTTGGAAGGGCAAGAGGCCCCCAATAGCCAAAGACATGTTGAAAAAGAAAAATGAAATTGGAGGTATCACACTCCCTGACTTTAAAACATACTACAAAGCTACAGTGGTCAAAATTGCATGGTATTGGCACAAGGATAAATGTACCAACCAATGGAACTGAATTGCGAGTACTGATATAGATCCTTGTATATACAGTCATCTCATATTTGACAAGGCCACCAATTCCACTCAACTGAGAGAGAATGGCTTCTTTAACAAATGGTGCTTGAAGAACTGGATATTCATATCCAAAAGAGTGAGAGAGGAACACCATCTCACACCTTAAACAAACAATCAACTCAAGATGGATCAAAGATCTAAATATAAGAGCCAAGACCATAAAGTTCTTGGAAGATAATGTAGGGAAGCATTTACAGCACCTTGTAATAGAAAATGATTTCATGAACTTAACACCCAAAGCAAAAGTATCAAAAGAAAATATTGATAAACGGGATCTCCTCAAAATTAAAAACTTTTGCAACTAAAAACATTATCAAGAAAGTAAAAAGTCAGCCTACTCAATGGGAGAAAATATTTGGCAACCATGTATCTGATAGGAGCCTAATATCCAGCATATATAAAGAAATCTTACACCTTGAAAATAAAAAGACAAACAACCCATTTAGAAAATGGTCAAGTGACTTGAAAAAGACACCTCTCCAAGGAAGAAATACAAATGGCTAAATAGCACATGAAAAGATGTTCAACACCATTAGCTTTTAGGGAAATGAAAACCAAATTACAAAGAGATACCTTCTTACACTCATTAGACTGGTGGCTATTGAAAAAACAGAGGACTGTAAGTGTTGGAGAGGATGTGGAAGAATGGGAACCCTCATCCACTGCTGGTGGTAATGTAGAATGGTCCAACCATTTTGGAGGACATTTTGGCAGTTTCTCAAAAAACTAACTATAGAACTGCCATATAATCTAGCAATTCCACTCCTGGGAAGAATACCCAGAAGACCTGAAAGCAAAGACACGAACAGATACAGGCACACCAATGTTCACAGTAGCATTTTTCACTATTGCCAAAACTTGGAATCAACCTAAATGCCCATCAACAGATGAATGGATAAACAAAATATGGTACATACATACAATGGAATATTACTCAGATGTAAGAAGGAATACAGTGCTAACACATGGAATAACATGGATGAATCTTGAGGATCTTATCTTGAGTGAAGCAAGCCATGCATTGAAGGATAAACAGGACATGATCTCACTGATATGAATTAACCAAATTGATCAGACTCAGAGAGCTATTGTCTGGAAGACAGGTTTACAGGAAACAGAAAAGGAGAAGAAGTTTGTGAGCCAACACCCATACAGATGTAATCTATGGTAAGGTGAAAGTGTGTAGTTGTGTATTGAAGGGATATGACAGGAGGGTAGTGATATTTGGTTGAGTGGTGCAGGCTTGACAAATGGGTAGATTGGGGAGGGTGGGTTGGAAGGTCCAGGGAATTGGGGGAGGGTTGGGAGGGGGACCAGGTGAACACTGGGGATTTATGGGAATGTGGTTCAAAGTACAAAGTTGGGAATGATCATGGAAATATGACAAGGAAGGGTTACTGGTTTAGGGTTTTGGATGGGGGGGCACATTCAGGACAGGGCGCACCTGTAGCAGGCTTTTAGGGAGTGTATGCATGATCATTTTCTTGCAATGTGTTGTATCATTGGATGGAGACCCACATATCTAATGATATGGGAAGGAGTTGGACTCCCATCCTCTGGAGAACTCATTTGTTCACAAATAGAGAAGCAGGAGTCTCTCAAGAGCATGGGCACTTCCTAATAGGGGAAGACAAATCAGTGTGTCAAGACCTCAGTGTTGTTGCATATAACTATGAATTTTGTCATCCAAGGAATAAAGTCAGAGAGTCGCCTTGGGCCCCAAGGGGAGGGGGAGGGAGGAATAGAATATAAAACAGGGGGTATTTAGTGGGTAACAGAAGTGTTCTACATGATCTTACAATGATGGACACAGGCCATGTAAAATATCATCAAAATTTATAAAAGTGTATGCTCTAAAATATAAGCTGTAATATAAACCATTGACCATGTTTAGTAGCTATGTTTCACTATTTGTAGATCAGTTTTAACAAAGATACCGTCCACATATATAAATGTATTAATACAGGAAGGAGGAAAAGGGGAGGATTTGGGCATATGAGAGTTCCCTCTATTCTATATGTGACTTGATTATTACCTAAAACTACTTTGAAAACAAAATGAAAAATAGTAAGACATGGGATTAAATGGAAGAAAATGCCACTGTACAGACAAGACAACAGATATTACAGTGATGAAATGCAACCTGTCAAAAATTTTTAAAATATTTTCCTTATTTTTAAATATCCCAATCTTTTAATTTTATTCTATGTTTGCTTTTTAAAAATTTTTATGTATTTTATTTCTTATATTTAAACCTATTATTATTATTTCATTTTCCTATTGATTGTATTTAGCTATTTTAATGGCTTCATTTCTGAAGAAGCTTTAGATCACAGAAGGGTTACTACTGGGGCAGGGGATGATCATTGGTGTGGGGTGTCAGTGATGGGGAATATATGGGAGGAAGTTCACCTGGGCATTCATATAAAGTATATAAAAATGTTCCAATGTTCACAGGGCATAATCAAAGTGGGTGGAGTCTAACCAATAACCAAGAGAATATTGAATTCCCATCCTGGATAGCTCTGCCACATTTTCTAATGGAGCAGCAGCAATCCCCCAAGTGCAGGGGCAATGAATGGTGAAGGAGGATGATCCACTGATGGGCACTTGATATTGATGACTATGCTTATGAGCCTTTGCTTTTGAAATTGAAACTTAGCATATTGTTGTGGGGTGCCTAAGAGTTGCCTCCTGAGAGCCTCCTTGTTGCTCAAGTGTGACCTCTCTCTAAGCCAAACTCAGCATATAAATGCATTATCTTCCCCCCAGCATGGGACATGACTCACGGGGATGAGCCTCCCTGGCATTGAGGGATTACTATCAAGTACCAACTAGCAATGCAATTGGAAAAGACATTGAATAAAAAGGGTAAAGGGTAAAGTCAAATGAGTTTATAAGGCTAAGAGACTTCAAAGTGAATAGGAGGTCATCCCAAAGTTAACATTTCTGCACATGTCAGCAGGATCTCATGGATTGACTAAGTTGATACTAACTCAAATAGTTAGTATCAACTGGCTCTGGAGAAACCCAGGTCCTATGGAGAAATCCTAGTGTGGATTACCCCAGGATTTGGAACCTTGTCAGTGGGCCCTACTTTGTAGATTGTGCTCCTGAGAGTGACAGATTTGGACTCAGTTATGTCTTCCCTGCACATGGCTCATCTGTCCCTTCTATTTAAACCTATACCTGGTGCTGGAGTTTGTAGGTGTATGTCCAGAGACACAAGTCTTTGGACTGTCTATATTCCAGCTGGGACTGGAACCTCGGCGGAGTTGCAACACCTACTCTACAGCTCACTGGACTCTCCCAGGACAACTGGTGGGGAAGATGATGATGGACAACAGCCGTCCCAGGGAATAGAGAGAGTCTGCCACTGCAGGCAGGATAGTCCCACCCATCTTCCCCATGGCATATAAGCCCCCTCTCAATTGGATGCAGAGTGGATATCACCTTCTCAGAATCCTTGGGATTGGGGGAAGAGCTAAGGACTAGAGTGGTCTTACTGGTATTCTACTATAGACATATTGTGATTCTAGTAATGGAAGAAATTACAACATTAATGTGGAGCCAGTGGCCACTGGAGGCTCTGGGGGTAGGGAGAGGGAAAAACAATTGTAATACGGGGCCTTTTTTGGGATTTGGGAATCATCCTGAATGACATTGCAACAACAGATATAGGTTATTTTATATCATCACATAACATGGAGAACTGTGTGGGAGAGAGTGTAGACTACAGTGTGAACTATGGTCCATGCTTAATGGCAAAGCCCCAGGATGCATTTTTCAACTGCAATGAATGGGCCACACTAATGAAAAAGTTTATGTGGGGGGGTGTAGGAAGTGTGGGGAGTGGGGCATATGGGAATCCCTATATTTTTTGTGTAACATTTATGTAATCTAAGTAAATTTTAAAAAATACAAAATAAATTATTATTAAAAGAAGAAATCTTACCATAAGATATAGGAATCATACTCTTAGCTATTTCTCCAACTGATTTGAAAACATCCACAAAACCAGCAGGCAAATGCTCACTAGATAATGGAAGTAATAAGGTATCCTTTAAATAGATAAATGGTAGTATATAAATAACATTGAATATTATTCAGTATATTTTTTAAATGTACTGTCAAGCCACAGACAGACATGGGTTAATCTCAATTTCATATTGCAAAGTGAAAGAAACAAGTCTGATAAGATTATATATTGTAAGATTTGAATCATATGAGGTTATGGAAAAGGCAAAAGATAGGGATGATAAAACAATCAAAGGATGTCAGGTTTAGCTGGTAGGCAAAGATGGTTGAAAAAGCTAGAGCATAGGGAAATTTTATGATGATGAAATAATTCTGTATAAAACTGTAATGTTGGAGACATGTCATTGTGTATTTAATAAAACTTTTTGATCTTTATAGAACAAAGGGTAAACTTTATTTTATACTAATTAAACAAAATACAAATAAAGGAGTTTGGAAGATGCCAGAATGAAGTATGGTATGTGAGAAAATAATCTAAAAAATGTATGAAACAACTTCCATTAAGGGGTGGAGAAAAGATGGTGTTCTAAATGATTTTTTAAATGAATGGAATCTGTAAAACTAAATGAAATGAAAATGTACACAGGCACTGTGCTCTAGCTGATAAACTTGTTTATCACATGGTTGTGAGTTAATTTGGGTACTGATATTGCAAAATTAGGTAATTGAATGGCAGATTGTTGGAGCTCAGGTTCTCACTATTGAAGAGGGATGGTATAAATATCAAAGGAGGGAAATTAGGGTGATCTGTTTGTTAATAGATGACAGTTGGCAACATTAATGTGAACTCATATCTAGCTATAGATACATATATTTATAGAAACATGCATATATAGGGGTTAGTATACTCGAATAGATGTCTATAGTTGATCAGCAAAGATGGCCTAGAAACAATAACAACAAAATAGCGAGGAATGTATTTTTCCCAAATATATTATTTTTATGTCATTCGTGAATAATAGAACCCAGGAATCCTTGGACAAATTGTTTATTCTAAGACTAGGCCAGGAAATATACAAGATGAGTGAGAAGAATATTGTAGTGTCAGAGTTAAAAAAAAAAAAAAGAATAAGAAAAAGATGAGTATAAAAAAGGGAACTAGAAGTTAAATGAGAAAGCTCCTAATCATCAAAGATGAAATAATCTTACCATGGAAATACAAAAAAGTAGTGGTTTATAACACAATCTATAAAATATCAATAAGCCCATACTCATATAAATAAATATTTTAATACATGAATTAATGGGGGAGAATAGAAAAATATCTCATGCAGAAAACTGCCACATAGTTTATATAGATACTCTGCCCTCAAGGAGAAGAAATATAACTTTACACCCTTTAAGTGCAGCTTTTTCCTAGTGACTTCACTACAGTCCAGTAAGGAAAGAAGTGAAAAATAGAATAACTTTTCAATGGGAAACCTCAGTAATGCTACCTAATTAAATTTATCAAGGTAATATTAAAAGCAATAAGTCATATTGGTAGTATGTGCCCTTAATATGATGTGATGAAGATGGTACTGCACCTCTGTGGTCTTTTTCAATAAAACACATTACCCAAGGCTAAACAAATGAAAATTATCAGATCTATATCTAAAGAGAAACACTCTATGCAATTCCTAACCAGTAGTCTTCCAAACTGTCAATGTCATCAAAAACAAGGATAATTTGAGATAGAGTCACAGCAAAGAGAAGTCTAAAGATACATGACTAATAAATGTAATGTAGCATACTGGATAGGATCTTGGAGAAGAAGGACATTAGGTAAAAACTTAAGAAATATTTTAAAGTATGGAACTGTGTTAATGATAATTTCTAATGATAATAAATAATTCATTTATTGTGACAAATATAACATAGTAATATAAGATTGTAAGAGTATATTAACTATGGATGTTTTATAAAGGAACTTGCTATGCTATCTTTGCAATTTTTCTACAAATCTAAAACTGATTTAAAATAAAATGCTTTTTAAAAAAGTAGAACATAAACACTATTGGTATCACTCAAAATAAAATGAAATATTTAGATACACATTTAAAACAAAACATATACCAAATATGTACAGGAAAATATGCTGAAAACTAGAAAACACTGATGAAATACATCAAAGAATAAATAAATGGAGAGTCAATACATGTTCATTTATTGGGAGAATCAACATAGCAAAAATCTTTTCTCCCTAAATTTATATAAGGCACCATGTAATTCCTGTTAAATACTCATACATTTTTTGTACATCTAGAAAGGAAAATTTTAACAAAATTTAAATAGTTTATCCTGGGGCAAAATTCCTCTGGGACCTGTGAAACCCAGAAAACAAAATTATCTGTTTTCAAAATACAAATGTGGAACAGGCATACTATAAATATTCCTATTCCAAAAGGAAGAGATTGGAAGGAAAACAAAAGGGATTACATTCCCAAGAAAATCAGAAACCCATCAGGGCAAATTTCATTATATTTCAAGTTCCAAGAATAATCCTGAGGGGCTCAATGCTCTATCCTCCTGGCCCAGCAGCAGTGGATTCCCCACTCTCCCAGCCTGAGATGCTGCCTTTGACCCAGACCCCTGTATCAATGGCTCTGATGTCGGAGGCACTCTTCCTACATTTCTTCCTTTCCCTCACCGCTTCAGTCCAGGTAGGCAGTGCTCCTGCTCTTATACAAGTCTCAAAAACTCTTTCAGTCTCCATGAAATTCATGGGGATCAAAGACAAGAATACTACCCTCCCCCCCAAATCTTTCCTGAATAGCATTATCTTTATTTCTGGCTCCTGCTGAGATGCTTGATTGTAACCATAAGCTACACATTTAATATTTCTATAAAATAACTCTCCATCTGCACTTTTGGCTGAACCTCTTCGAAGCATGCTATCTGAAAAGGTTAGGAATATTCCAAATTATTAAATGCTGATTGAGAAGTTCTTTCCTCAACTATCTGTTTCCTCTTATACTTTACTATTAGCAGCAGGAAGTAACCAGGGAAAGCCTTTCATACTTTTCTTATAAATCTCTACTGCTAAACAGCCATCCCCATGTTTTACAACTTTTTCTTTCCACCCATCAAACCATAAATTATCCTTGTTCTCTACACTTCATAAGGATCACTTTTGCCCCAGTATTCAATAACATGCATTTTATTTCCATAGAAAGTGTCACCAGAAACTCCTTTAACATTAATATTTTAACAATATTGTGCTCATGGTGATCTATGTATTCTCTTAGATGATAGAAGCTTTCTCTAACTCTCTCATTACTTCCTTCTGAAACTTCACTAGAAATGCCTTTAACATCACCTCAAAAATTCCACTTCCACCAAAAACTTTATTGGTTACCTGAGACTGCCATTTTGGTGTGCTCTGTAATCAGTGATTTAAGAGAAAGATATTGTCTTCCAGCTATGGAGCTAGAAGTCCAAATTAAATGTGTCAGCAGGGCCATGTTCCCTCAGATACCTATATGGAGGAATTCTTCCTTACCTCTTCCTAGATTCTAATGGATTCAGTCAAGCCTTGTTTTTCATTGCCTTGAAGCTGAAGCACTTTTATCTCTATCTTTATGATTGCATGGCATCTTTTCTTATAAGGACAACAGTCATATTGGATTAGGAACCTTCCTAAATCAGTTTGGCCTGGAGGTGGTTAATATTTGAACATATATTTTTGGGGACATGATTTAACTCATCAGTTCATCAATGATAAAGGGACTTTAGGATCAATGTAAGAAAGGAGTGAAAACAAAGTCAGAGTTGTAAAAAGCCTGGCTAAGTGTTGAAGCAGTACTCCAGTGAGAGCAAAGCTATAAAGACTGGAAGATTGTTTCCTTCTTTTCTTTTTTCCTGTATAGTTGGTTGGTTCACTCTTACTGATCCCCAAACTTACTACAAGCTACAGTAATCAAAATAGACAGAAGGATATACATATAAGCCAGTGGAATAGAATTAAGAGTCCAGAAATCAATTCACACATCTATGGTCAACTTAATTTTAACAAAGTTGCCAACACCAATGGGGAAAGAATTGGTTTTTCAAGAAATGCTGCTGGAAAAATGAGATATCTAGATACACAAGAATGAATTTGGAATTTATTCAAGGCATACATTTTAATGTACATAAAATTTAATGCAAATGGATCAGAGACCTAAATAAGAGCTAAAACTAAATATTAGCCAGAGGAGAAAGCTTACGTTCTTCTCATATCTTTTTTGATCATGCATCTGCCTTGGATTCCCTGTAACACAAAACTGCTATTCAAAGTCCCTTTTATCCAAATTAACTCCACAACTTTTTTCCCGGGCTTTATGTATATTTATTTTTCCTCCTACTCTAATATTTTGTTCTAGTCAGCAGAGGCTTTTTCATTTGTTTTTCAGTATTTCTGTTGAATGCCCTCTGCTTAGCCACTTTTCCACTCTAAAAGTATTGAGTTAGGCAAACACCTTCCCTGAGACCTTGGGGGAACACTCAGGCAGATCAAAGCAGACAAGTACAATTCTTTTTTATTACAGTTCACTCTGGTACCTCTGGAACCAGGTTATGTCAGTGAAAATGTGGGATGTGATCTATAAGATCACTGCCACCCTGGGGAAGTAGATTAGTGTAGCTAACTTAAAATGCCACGTTGCTCTCTTACCATATGTGTCACCTACTTCTTATTAAGCATTAGCTTGGTTGCTTTAAATATTTGACTATTTTCTAGATTTCCATTAAAGTAGGCTCTAACAGGTATTGCTCATGTTTTCAGTGTCTCTTTGGAGGAACGGTCTCTTAGAGGTCCCTAGCCTGTTCACTAATCAGGTTTTTACTATTGAGTCAGTCTCTTTATTTGTTACAATTCTGTTCATATTTTCTATTTCTTTTTGAGTCAGTTTTGCAATCTTGTGTCATACTAGGAATTTTTCTGTTTCATCTAGGTTAACTATTTTGTTGGTATACAATTGTTTGTCATCTTCTGATATAATTCTCATTACTTCTTTAAGGATAATAGTAATCTCCTCATATTCATTTCTGATTTTAGGAATTAGAGGCTCCCATCTTTTTTCTTGCTAAAT
>JAQZBX010102725.1:0-11121 GCA_029593785.1 Cabassous unicinctus | reverse complement strand
GGCGAACAAATCCTCTTTTCTAGCCTAGTTTGGTGTGTCTGTCTATTCTGCCACACCAAGCAAATGAACCCAGCCGAGGACCATCCCAATCCTTCTTCATAAATTCTTAATCTTACCCCACATTCCTGTGGATAAAGGTAAATAAATATATAAATCCTTAAAAAATGTATAAGGGAGGAAGATTCAGACTGTAGTTAGCAGTAATACTTTGACGATGCTCTTTCATTTGTTAAATGTTTCACAACAATGCAGGGTGTTTGGGGGGAGGGGTGATGTGTGGGAGCCCTGTATGATGCTGTGCACGTTGTTTGTTTTGTAAGATCACAGTGTTTACTAAACACTTATGGTTTATGTATGTTCATGTATGAATGATATACTTCAATAAATTGTTTCTTTAAAAAAAGGAAACTTAAGAGAATGTGAGCATAGCATTGATTCAAATACAAATTACAAATATATCACTCTTTCTACTTCCTACAGATTATCCAAATGAGTCTAGTAACTAAAATTTTGTGGGTGGACTTTGATATTTCTATTATAAATTAAGGCTTTTTTCTGCTCTCTATATTTATTCTACATAAATACGCTGTTATTGCATAGAAATGATTATTTTTGCATCCATGATACCCTTTTCAAACTTTTCTCCATCTAGCATGGAAGAAACCTTGCTCTACTTACAAAAAAATTTCTTCTATCCAAGTAAGTCTTTATATATGCTGCCACCACACACACGCACACACAAAAAACTCTTGTTCCTTTCCAATCCAGGAGAAACACTGAAAACAGAGCTGAAGGAAAAAAGTTCTTTCTTCCAGAAAGCCATTCATTATTATCCACCCTTAGATTACTATTTATTATTCATTGTTCTAAGCAATATTTCTCAAGAGGTCATATGTCCATTGAAGACATTTCACTATATTTAGCTTAAAGTCACCAAATCAAAGGACTCATTACTTCTAAAAAACCTTCCTTTTAAAAAGGGTGTTTTTAGGAAGGTAATTAAGACTACTGAATTAAATACCTGAATGTGGTTAAAGGGTGAAATTTTAGATTGTATTTATGTTACCAGAATAAGAATTTTAATAAGTAAATGTGGTTACACACACAAAAAAAAGGTTAATTTTAAATAAAGCATTCTCTAAAATGGGAGTTTATTTCATATTATCATCAAACTAAGTACAACACTGTTTGCTTAATGGAGTGGAAGCAGGCAAAAGGTTTAAAAAGAAATAAATATTTGAGAAAGACGGGGAAGTTTCCTAAGTGTCATTTGATTATCTGATGAATTCCAGGAACAAATACATAGGTAGAAAAAAATGTAGTAGAAAACTATCATCCCTTACCACAGATTATATCTACTTAAATTTATTTTGTTTTTAATATGTTCTAAATATTCCTGAAGCAAGCACAGAGGTTATTTCCTCCATTATTCTCCAGATCAGAGACCGTTCCTTCAACTGGCAATCATCACCTATTAGATACTATCAGGCTTGACTAACTTCCTCTAATTAAAAACTAAATAGAGGGAAGCAGATGGAGCTCAGTGGTTGAGTGCCAGATTTCTGTGTATGAGGTCCCAGGTTCAATCCCTGGTACTTCCTTTACAAAAAAAAAATCAATAGAGCACATGCTACATAGCAAAGTACTCAGTCTCCAGTACTAGTGAACTGAAACTGTAATGCTGCCCATTTTTTTCAACTTTCCTAAATTCTGGATTCCATTATTACTCACAGAAGGGTGATCAGGACACAGGCAAACCACTTCAACCAGTATTTCCTGAATACTCTGGGTCCTGGACATTGCTATAGGCACAAAATATTACAGAAGTGTCAAAGGTCTACCCTGGAGGAAGATGGTACCCGAGAGTGGCAGAAGGAAATTAAGAAATGCAAATTAACACTTTTATTAGCATACAGTTCATAAAACTTCCAGCAAGAGGGTGCACATGCCCCCCTCCCCCCCACACCCAAAAAAAATACAAGGCAAGAACATGGTGTTAATAATAGGGAGGCGAATGGAAAAAAATATACCAAATGTAAGCTATGGACCATAGCTAGGAGTAATATTTTGATGATGTTCTTTCATAATCTGTAACAAATGTTCCACAACAATGCAAGGTGTTGGTGGAGGGGTGATATATGGGAATTTTGCACGTTGAAGGAAAAAAAAAACAAAAAACAAGACCAAAGGCAAGGTAAAAATGCTTTTGGGGTAAAAAGTAATACGAGAACTTTAAAAAGGGTCGAACTTTAAAGGGGGTAAGATCACATCCTGTGTGAGGAATCACCCTTCAAAGATAACATATCTTTAATTCAACTTAAGAATCCTAAAATATCAGTCCTTAGTGAAATCTCTTGATATACAAATATTTAAGATATCCCACAACCACAAGCAATGGTTGCTGTTGTTTTTTATTTGGAACATCCAAAAAAGGGCTTGTGAACATAAAGAAGCAGTTTTAAGAGAAAACCAAGCTATGCCCAAATCCTTTTTTGAAATAAGTATGAGATATAAGTAATAGAGAACCTTCTCCCCCTGGTATAGCATTTCCTTAGGAATTTGAAAACTTTTACTATTTTTCCAGAGGTTAATTTTTTCCACCTTTTAAGAAAGGTGTTTTTAAAATTTACTTCAGTCTGGTGTAGGATATTAACATTAGGGTCAACTGTGATTTTACATGACCCCCAAACAGAACAGTTTGACAAAACACCTGTAACCTACATGTAGAAAAATAAAATTTTTACCAGTTTAGCAACTTCACTCTTCCTCTTTTCATTAACCTTATTTTTTCAAATGTGAAGTTCTCTCTTGAGGTCAATTTACCAAAGTAGAAAGAACTACAGCATTTGTTTTATCTTGTCACTTCTCTAATCCTAACTTAATTCACTAATAGCCTGCAGTTACCTACCTTTCACCACTAGATGGATGTCCTGAGTATTCACCAGATTTTTAATACAAAACCATCCTAAATTCTATAATCATTTCTGATAGTGATAAAGTGGAAAGGCTTTTACTTTCAAGTTTAAAAATTCTCTTAAAACATCGACATACAAGTATCAAGGCTGATTATAGTCATTTACTCTTTACCAACAGACATCAAAAACGTTTTAAGTTTTAATCATCCTTCACCCCTAAGCATCAATCAATATAAAGCTGAACTTTAAAACAGAATAAGGTGTTGTATATGTACAATCATATTGCTCATACTCAAATAGAATTCCTTATGTTGTAACACAGATGCAATCTTGAAAAGTTGGATTTAAAAACAATTTACCAAATTTTGAAGTACCCTCATGAGAATGTTGTAACTTTTTTAAAAAATGCACCCCTACACCTGGTTTTTTGAGTCTGCTAAATTGAGAACTGTCAATAAGTGGTGATGGGTAAAATCATGTTTATTTGATATTGTCCGAAATAAGTTAAACAAGGGAGAATGGCTCTACCTTTAGCTCTTAAAAAAAAAAAAGAGGGTGCTTAAAAAGGAAAACTATTGTGTGCCACTTAGTTGCAAGTATCATACTGAAATCCCATATCCATGATTTAGTCTTCATGTTATTACTCCAACAATATTCCCCCCATCCAACCCTCCAGGAGCAGCCTCTCTTAAATTCCCAACTTTCCCATTTTCTACAGTACCACACCAAGCCCAGTTAGGCATTTTTTTAAAAGCACCACCTCCTCAACCCCTTTTATTCTCCTCCCACTTCCTGTCATGTCATCCACACCTACAAGCTACTACATCAAGCCAATTTACTCTCCAAATTTCACATTCTGCATAATCCAAACAATTCCAATTTCATTAAAGTGTATGCATAAAGAGCACTCATCATCTTATTACAGACCACAAATAAAAAAGACAGTCCCTAACTCCAAAGGAACTAAAGGCTCTCTAGTGGAAACAAGTATGGATTAAAACTTCCCAGACAGAATAAGAGAGTGTTAGTGTTGTAAAGCAGAGTGGGGGAAAGACGCAGAGCCAATTAATCAGTTAATTCCCTTCAGAAACCATTTCTATTCCTGATAAGGACAATTATCAGAAAGTCTGTGATTAAATCTGAACAAAGCAAACAATTTCAAATGGTTGGATTTAGCTCTTTTTTTGCCAATTAGTCTAAATTCTCTAGTAAATCAATATGTTTTCAAAGATAACAGCCATAAAAGCTTACTACAAATTTACAATTCAAATAAAATGTTGAAAATACAAAGAGCTTCTAGCCTGCTTTTCCCAATCCGCTGGAGCCGTCCTCAACTCTATAGTTAGCCTCTCTTGGTAGTGACATGAACCTTCTTTCTTATAGTTTACGTGAGAAACTTAGTAATGAAGTTTACCACCAAATCATTTAAAAAACAAAACAAAACAAAACGCTATCTCCGAAGTGTTTCAAGACAACCTACTGTTTGCAATTGACACTTCTTGTGTCAACGAACAACTTTATTTCCTTACTTGGACAAAACTTGATATCCTTATATAAACTACAGTACCGGTTTTTAAAAGTGAAACAAATCAAATAGGCCTTTTATGAAAGTTTAAAGTCAGACAGTTTGCTAATCAAGAAACTTGAAAAATGAGTCCGTAGTTCTGAAAAGGGGGCTTTCGCGTTCCCACCACCTGCTTCCTCTTCTCCGTACTTGGTAGCACTGCCTACCATGTGAATTCCATTCTTTCCCAAACCAACAAAGTATCTGGCTTTAGAGTCAACAGTGTGGGGACTTAAAAAGTCCCTAACCCTCCAAACCCCTGCCACTGCTAAGAACGGGGGGAAAAAAGGAGAGAGAGAAGAGAGCTCGAGAGAGACAACGTTTCCGCACCAATAGAGATAAGGGAGAAAAGCCCGAGACAGGAACCAGGCCCTCGCCGCCGTCGCCCGGGTGTCCCTCGCAAGGGCCCCACCCCCAACCGCCAACCCCGAGGAAAGGAGCCCTACTTGGAGCAAGGGCACCAGAGGCCCGCCGCCCCGGCCGGGAGGGGGAGATGGGGCGCCAACCCGACTCCGGGACAGACTCCCCAGCGCACTGCTTCGAAACGAGTGCGCACCGCCAGGCCTTTAAGCCCTTCTCTCAAGCCACCCTACTCCCAAAGGCCGGCCGGCGCGACGACACCCGGGTCATCCACCATACACACTGTTGCTAAGGCGCCGGCTCAAGTCAGCCACTGGCCCGGGAACAGAGGCAGTGTCCTCGTCCCCAAACCTCCCCCACAGCCCAGGAGGTCGTTCCCTTACCCGAGGAGGTTGGCAGCCAGCGGCAGCAGGGAGGAGAGGCTGGGCGGCAGGGCCCGTGGTCTCCTCTCAGCTCCGTCACGGCCGGTGCTGGTGGACGCGGTGGCGGCGATTCCTCGCGCTTTTCTTTCTCTCCCTTTCTCCAACAACAAACAGGAAGTACGTCAGGCGTCGGGCAGCGCGGCGACGCTCGACTTCCGCCCGGCCATTAATATGCGGAGGCGGCGCAGCAGCGGGGATGAACCTTTTCTGTAGCTAGCCTCCTTCTTTCCGCCCCTCCTACCCCCGCTTCCCGAAGATTCTCCGTGCTTTCCACGGTGGGCGCCATCTGCGGGGTTAGAAGTCGGGCTGGGGGACACACCCCGAGCAGTGTACTGGAGTTAGGGCGTACACTGCAGCGGATTTGATGGTGTGGTTTGTGTCACCAGTCTGGTGGGTCACCGAAAGGCTGACTGAGGCGGCCCCTCCCCCAGCCCCGCCGAGTAATCGGTGACCGTTAAAGGGGAGGGAAAACGAGGATGGACATTGAAGGTACAGTGGCGGTGAAGGGCGCGGGGGACAGCACATCCCCGCGCGGTTAAGAGAGCACGCCAGAACCGGGGCAGCTGCGCTGAGGTACCCTGAGCTTCATTCATTGAGCACTTGCTGCGAGAGCCACTGTACTCACTAGAGCGGATTGCCGCAATCGATCAGAGACTTCACCCACAAGAAGATTGTAATCTGATAGGGGCGATGAATACATAATTAGAAAAGGAGAAAGAAAGCCTATTTGAAGTTGATAGCACTGAACGCCTTTAGAGCCATAGCTGAAATTGTGAGCTAGGCTTGGACACAGGAAGCTTGGGAAAAGTACCCAGCTCCAAATTGTAGGGTGTCTTGGTTGGAATAGAAGAAACAAGGGATCATCCACGCCGGTTTTTCTGGGGTGGGCATGCAGCCCTGGCATCTGAAATGACTGGGTGCTTTTTTTCTGGCTCACCCCAGAGCCTCCCTGAATCAGATTCATGGAAGTGCGGCCAGAGAATCTGTATTTTTAAAACAGGAGTTCTTAATAAAGGGGTCCAAGGACCCGGGTTGGTGGAAAGATTTCAGGGGGGTCGGTGAGTTTGAATTGAAAAAAAATTATCTTTATTTTCTCTGACCTCCGAGGTTGAGTGTCATAAAATTATCAGCCCCTACATTCTGAGAAGGGGTCCGTGGTTTTCACCTGACTGGCGAAGTGATCTGTGGGACAAAAAAAAGGCTAAGACCCGTTTAAAAGATCATGTTGGCACCTACATGAAAAGGAAACGTTCTAGCAGTGAAGAAGCAGCGCCTGTTCTGAAAACGGTAAAGACGTGGATATTGTTTATTTTCCTGTCTTCACCGATAATTTTCATTTTAGCCTGTGCAAACACTGTTAGCCTGCCTCCTTTCTCTGTTACCCTCCTCTAAAGCAGAGATAAATTACATAGGCAAAAAGCTGGAACTCCTGCTGTTGTCATGTCATAGAAGTCCCAAAAGGACAAAAAAAAAATCAGGCCATGGCCACACTAAGAACGTGAATGACTGGACACAGAACTTCCCAGTCAAGCCACAGTAGCCTTGCTGAGAATCCCCTTAATGACTTTTTAAATTCTCTATGACACCTAGGTCGGTGATTAGCAAACAGTAAAACCTGTAAGTTGCTTTAATGAATACATGATTGAAAGAAATCAAAGTTAGATGTGGGCCAAAATATAGGTGATCAGTTTTTCAATTACTTTAGGAGATTCTAGACAAATTGTATTTTGATAGCTAAGCAGTTATGTCTGTCCCACCATGACTAAGCTGTTCTTGCATCATCAAGGATTCTGATTCTAAGAGTGGAAACCAACACATGAAGTTTGAAGTTATTGATTGGTTTGAAAAATGTGACTCCAATCCTGTGGGAATTAAAAATGCTATGGTCTCCAGCACTGAGAGTCTACAAATCCAAGGTTCAATAAGGCACACAAGCAATTAAATCCATTATTCCTAGACCCGACTTCTGTTTTTCCTATATAATATTAAGCCAGACATTTGTGTTTTCTTGGTATATTTAGCCTAGGCCACCTTATCATTTCCTTTGAGAAAGAAACCCTTTGCCACACACTTTATAAACTTAAAGTGCTACGATATGCTAGTGCTGGTTTCCAGTGGCCAGCTTTTCAGACACCCTCACAACTATTGACACTTGCTCAATTCTTGCTCATCTAAGCCCTTGAAATACTTGGGTAAAGGCACTTTTTAACACTTTTCATTTATAATAGCTGATTAATAACCCATCTGGAACACTTACTGATAAGTAGCCATAGTTCTACTTTTTCTACTTCAAATGATTGCTTTATATTGTTCTTTTTCTATTGTTTTTTCTAAACCCCTATTGTATTACCTTATAGTATGTAGTTTTTAGCAGATGATGAGCAAAAATATATATATTTTTTATCTGAGTCAATTTTTTTTTTTGGTAGGTTATATGATGTCTGGTCAAAAAAAAGGAATAATACAATATTAGGTTTTATATGGACATCTCATGATAAAATCTAAGATAATCTCACCACAGACTGAAATTTCATTCAGATATATGAACAGCTTGGCAGTGTCACATGTAACCATATATGCCGCAGCAGGTTGATGGAGTTTTATTTCCCTTCAAGTATTGACAGACTATCATCTGACTTTTCACATTTAAATAAATCGCTTAGAGCAAGTGTGAGCTAATCTTGAAATGCAGACAGCATAGGGAATGAATTTTAAATAGTAAGTGCAGGCTAGCCACAAATAACATCCCCTACCCCCCCAAAAAATCAAATACTTATTAAAACACTTGTTAACACAGTAAACTGTATTATGAGAAAAACCAAGTGGTACAAAACAAGGCCTCAGCCCAAGTGGAGTCCATGTAGCAGTTGGGGAGAACAGGTATGAACACCTTGAAAATTAAATAACAAGGTGATGTTTAAATAATTCTTTGTGAAACAACAGAGAAGATCTTACAATGACAAAGATTTATTCCTAAATTAACATTAATCCAGATGATGGTGCTATTGGGAAACTCTAGCTCAGAGGAAGATGATCTCTTTGAGACAGGGCAGCCCTACAACAGGATTTAAATTGGGTTGCAAAGCATTTGGAGAGAAGTGAGGAGACAATGCAAAAGCACAAAACCGGCCTAGAGAGAGTGAGCCAGCCACTTTGAAGCAAAGCATTTAAACAGAAATACTGGGAGACAGAGATTGAAAGTTATTTGGACCTGTGTTGAGGCTTATCTTGTAGGCAATGGGAAAATGTTGAAGATGTTCAAACAAGGGTATGTGATCAAAGCCAAACAATGACAAATCTGTGGTTTGCAGGATGGGGAGAAGAGTAGAAAGACCAGTCATTCTCCATGACTTTGTTTCCTCTTCTGTAAAATGGGGATAATTGGCTTGATGTGAAGATTAATTGTATGTACTTAACTTAGTGCCTGGAACATAGTAATATTGTAATTAATAGTTATTGCATGTTACAGGCCTCTTTGAAAAACTGATAATAGGTATATATGGACTCTCCCCAGAAAAATATGCAAGTAACATGAGGGAATTTGTAGACAGCTTTCCCCATCCCCCACAAACCAATCCATTAGTCTAGGGACCCCAGGTAAGCATCCTGAATTGTAGCTTGGCAAGTTTTTATTAAGCTGTGAAATTTGCCTTTGGGAAAAGTAAGGAAATAAATGCAGGAGTGAAAAAAAAAAAGATACAAAGTATTGATCACAACTTTGCAAATAATCAGTACCTCCTTACCATGAAATATCACTCAGCCCTTAAAAAAAAGTACTTATATTTTTTACATAAAATATGTATGATACATTATTGAAAAGAGCAGGTATAGTATGATCCCATTTTGGCAAAATTGTATTCATTTACATGTATTTATTTTTTTTAAAGATTTATTTATTTATTTATCTCCCCCTTGCTGCTTGTGTCTGCTGTGTCCATTTGCTGTGTGTCTTCTCCGTGTCTGCTTATCTTCCCCTTGCTGTGAGGTCCCACTGCATCAGCCCCTCACACCGCACGGGCCGGCCTGCCCTCACAAGGAGGCCCAGGGAAGCGAACCCGGGGCCTCCCATATGGTAAACGGGGGCTCTATCGACTGAGCCACTTCCGCTTCCCTACATGTATTTATATATATGCATACACTCAAAACTGGAAGAAGATTCAGCAAATTATTCAAGTGCTTATATCTAGGTAGTGGGATTTCAGATAGTTCTTCCTTTGTGATTTTTTATGTATTGTTTGAATTTCATTTACTACTTTTCAAAACCAGTAAGAATAATTTTTATAAAGTTAAAACCATGAATGACAAAAGTCCATCCAGGGGGCATGTGGCAGTTTGGCATTGTTTATGAATTCCAAAAATAGATATTGGATTATATTTGTAAACTGGTCTGTACCTGGGAGTGATTAAATTATGATTAGGGCTTTGATTGGGCCACATCGGTAGGAAGTAGCAAGGGAGCGGGGACTCACAGAGAAGAGAGTTGGAGTTTTGATCCTGGAGCACAGGAAGTAAACACACAGAGAAGCAGATACGTGAGGAAGGAGAGGTCTCCATTAAACACAGGCAGAGGCCTTGGGGAGAGAGAGCTGTTCACCTGATGGCCTACAGCTGGCCTTATGGAGAAAGCAGAGCAGCTGAGCCCAGAGAGAACATCAACAGCCATCTTGCTCCAACATGTGGCAATAGACTTTGGTAAGGGAAGTAACTTAAGCTTTATGGCCTGGTAACTGTAAGCTTCTACCCTAAATAAATGCCCTTTATAAAAACCAACTGATTTCTGGTATTTTGCATCAGCACCCCTTTGGCTGACTAATACAGGGCCTCTGTAGGAGTGGGCTGTGAGGTGGTAAGACATTGAAATGAAATTATGGGACAAGGATGAGAAATATGTTTTCATTTATCCATTCATTGAACACCTACTGTGTACCAACACTTTGCTGTGCTCTAGGCATAAGGCAAAGAAAACATGACTCCATCCCTCTAGGAGCTTATTCTAGTGAGGAAGAGAGACTAGTAAATCAGTAATTCTAGTGCTGCTTGATAAGTGATATGAGGATTGCACAGTCCAGCAGAGAGGAGAGACATTCAAATCAGGATCCAAATGGAGGTTAGAGAGGGGTAGGGATCAAGGAAAGCTTCCCAGAAGAGGTCAATCTTGAGTGAGTTTTCGAAGATAAATAGGAGTTAATAGTTGAAGGCATGGGTAGATGGAGAGAATTCCAGACAGACGACCATTTCCAAGGCTAGCATGACCAAAAATATATAAGGCGTGCTATTTTTAAAACTTTAGCTATTTCCACATTCTAGGGTGGCAACAGAATTTCTTATTTCAGAAGGAAAATTCTTTTGTGGTTATGCAAAAGTCAGATCATCAACAGTCTGGAAGAAAGAAATTGAGACTAAAAGAGTCCATAATAAGGTAAAAGACCATCGGAAGAAAAGCATCGTTGCCAAAGTTATTGCAATTTTAACTGATTTTGGCCTTCCTACCTTCTTGGAAGACAGGAATCAGAGACTAGTAGAAGATGAGTAGAGAGGCCTGAAGCTTAGGAATGCACGGCCAGAAGTGGAGCCTGGAGAAAGGGCATAACCTGGGGCCAGGGACTTCAGAAGCAGTGATAGCTGATGTCCAATAATAAACTGTTTTTTCATTTTTATTTCCTTCTTAGCATCTTCAAGTCTTCAGGAAAGTTTATTAACCACTAGTGTTAAATTTTATGCAAATAGTAGCCTCAAAGAATGAATGAAGGAGCAAGGTTCATGTGTATAAATAGCAGTTATCAGACTGACAGAGACCATCAGAAGGCCTGCTCTTAGAAACAGTCTAGCACAAGAGGACACAAGTGACAACTGGGGGAAG
>JAQZBX010102724.1:0-11132 GCA_029593785.1 Cabassous unicinctus | reverse complement strand
GGGGAAGAAAAACATAATGAGAGACACAACAAAGCAGGGAGCAGAGGTGGCTCAAGCGATTAGGCACCTCCTCCCACAGCAGAGGTCCGGGGATCGACTCCCGGTGCCTCCTAAAGAAACAAGGAAGACGAACAGACATAGCAAGTAAAAAACAACAAGGGCATGGGAAGAAATAAATAATAAATAAAATAAATCTTTAAAAAATAATAATAGTAGTTATTTCCACTTGGTAGGATTACAGGTGGTTTTCATTTTCTTTTATAAACTCTTATATATATTTAGGCAGTACCAGGGAGTGAAACCAGAACCTCGTATGTGGGAAGCAGGAACTTAACCACTAAGCCACATCTGTTCCCCTATATTTTTCAATTTTTCAATAATATATGTTATTATCACAAGAAAAAATTTTAAGTAAGAGCAAAGTTGTACATTGCCATAATTTCCAAATTCTGATTGAATACTGTAGTTTAGGCAGACAGCAAAAAAATGACAGCTGTCTTCAGTCTTCCTAAGTCTTTGTGGCCTGTTCAGGGGTTCAGCTGTCCCTCAGACAAGTTTTTGAATGAAATTCTGATTTTGAATGTCAGGGTCATCTCCATTTAACCTCAGCTTCATATTGGGACAGACTTCATAGATCTGATTCTCCATCTGCTGGAATGTGAAATAGCAACCATTTCCCTTCATTGCCCTTTAGTGGAGCCAACGCCAACATGAGAAGGATCATAGAAGGAAAGAGGTAAGCATTTTCCTTAGGAGGCAAATAAGAACGTCATAGGATAGGCACTTGGAAATCAGTGTCATTCTTCAGTTAGTGGGCAAAAGGCTTCCTGTATTAATTTAGAGTTTATGGCTGATGGCAGGAGACATGTTGGGGGGTTGGAGTGGGCAGCCAGTTCTGGACAAGAAGGTGAGCTTTAGAGGAATGTTCTGAGATGGGAGAGTGATGTTGGAGAGCTTGGTTTCTGATGATAAGGGAGTAGTTTACACAGACTCCAGAGAAAAAATGTTATGCCAGGACACTTCATAAAGGACCTGGAAGTGTGTTGTCAGGTTCCTTTTCCTATCCCAAAGAAACCCACTCTAAGGCAGAGTCTGGCAGGCAATGAGTGAAGAGACTATCTTGGCTGCAACATTTCAAACTAACTCAGCTGTAACTGTTATCAAGTTGTGGGTACCAGAAAGAAGATTGCAATAGTCTGAAGAGTTTGATGTGAACTGTGGCTGTAGACATTGCAGGAAATCTTGAGTCCCTAAGATTTTTCCTTCCTCTGCCAGGGTGATGTTGGCAGTGAGGTGACTTTGATGCAAAATGAAAGGAAAGAGGGAGTAAGTGTGGGAGAGAAGAAGAAAGAAGAAAGGACAGTAGGAAAGGAAAGAAAAAGACTGAGGTTGTATACCAGCAGCTCAAAACTCTTCCCATCCTTGGCACCTGCTATTACCAATCCAAGGCAAGACTCACCCTGTTTTCTTTTTCTCCCTCACTCCTCCCCCTCTAGGCTCTGATCATTTTGAGACTTTGCTTATTTTTCTTCAATTATGTCTGGAGATTTGTTTCAGCCATGTTTTGCAGTTGCTTGGAATAACTCTCGTTCTGAAAAAGTAAAGGGGAGACATTGAGCAGAGTTGAGAAATGTGAAGGGAAAACAAGATTTGGCATTAGCCAGGACTTGGTTAAAGAAAAGTGAGTTAAAAATGACCTGAAGTTTCTCTGTTAGAAGGTAAGTCCTCTAGGGCCCTTGGTGGTTCCATATTGTCAAAATGGTTTTGCTTCTTACTGAGTTCTGATCTTGGTAGGAGCACATAGGATTCATTCATAGTTACAGGAGAGAAGCTCCAGTGGATGGGCACAAATACAGGTAGATGACTACATATGTTTTGGTCTCTGTAGAGAAAAGTTCAGCACCATATAGACAAATGTCTTCTATGAAAAAAAAAGTGAAATGTTCTTAATATTACAGATATTAATATTTTGGGAGATAAATAGCAAAATGAATATATATATGGTTTGATTTGGAAATTCAGAATGTTTCCCCCCTTTCAGAGGCCAGCATTTATTTCTAAAATGGATGAAGTAGAGACCTCAACACGCTGGTGAGGGGCCTTGGTGTTCTGCAGCATGGTGCTGTTTAGGTTGATGGAGAAATCTCTGTTCATAGGGCATGCATCATCCTAGAAGGCCTGCTTTGGCTGAAACTACTGTGAAATCGTTGCCTTTGTGACGTTTGTACAAGGCAGGAGGGAGAAGGATACTACAGGATTGACCTTCCTCAGTAATCAACCACAGGATATCAAAGCTTTATGATTAAAATAGCCATATCGATGATCGTTCCAATATCATGGCCTTTCAATTTCTTCACTTCTCTTCTCCAGTGATCTCTTCCCCACCCTTCTTCAGGCACTCACTCCCATATTCATACTTCAGACTTTGTCATCACTGTTATCAACACCCTCTCCACAGTCTCAATTATACGTGTATTACTTGTCGACTACTTTCCAGCACACCCTCTCTGAAAGCCCAATAATCCTGTCTAGATCTGTCCCTTACCTAGTTTATGATTTCTCATCCCTCATTAGCCAGCTTAGATTCCATGACCCCAAATTAAAAGGATTCCTTTGTATACAATCTCAACTCCTTTGTCTCTGTCTCCATTCAACATACTTTTCTAGAAAAACCTCAACTTTGGTTAACTCCACCTTGGTACCCAGTTCACTTCTACAACCCCACAGCTGATCAAGGCTGAAGAACAACAGGCAACCCATGTTGATTTGTCCCATGCTAAATTTATGACCAAGAACCTCAAGTGGGCCTTAGAGTTGCCTGGCAATCCTACTACATTTCCTTAGTCAGTTCACTATGGATTCACTCTCCTATAGACAACTGCCTTGTACCTTCTCTTTTCTCAAACCTCTCACATATCCTTCCCCTCTTCACCTTCATTTGGAGACATTACTTAATTTCCTTTTACTCCAGTTCCAAATCTTTCTACCTCTGTCCGTCCAACTGACTTCACTCCTGTTTTGGGGGATAAAACCATCTATGTTCCTACCTAGGATCAATCCCTTCAATTGTCCAAGAGGTCCTTTCTACTCTCACTTAGTCAGGGACATCTACCTACCAGTTCTACCCTCTGTGTCTTTTTCTAAAGGGCCGTTCCCTTCAGTATACAATTATGTTGCTCTTTCTCCTATCTTAAAAACAAAAGAAGGCAAAACCTTTAACGCCATACTTCTGTCTAGTGATCACCTCCTTGCTCTACTATCCATTATAGCAAAACTCCATGAAAGAGTATGCTCTCCTCCTCTCCAGCTTATCTCCTCCCATAATCTCTGTATTAACTCCCCCTCCCTTCTCTGCTTTTGTCAAGGTCTCCAATGATCTCTAAGTGGCCAAACCCAATGGTCTTCATCTTGGTTGACCCATCAATATCATCTGGCAAAGCTCATCACTCTCTTTTTCAAATATCTTCTTTTTTTATATGCCAGGACACCATACTCTCCTTATTTTCTTTCTTCCTCATGGCAGAAGTGATTTACCTTGAAGCTAAAGTATGTATATATGTGTATATATATATATATATATATATATGTATATATAACATATATATAACATAAAACTCTCTTTTTATTTTTAATTCATAAACCTAAGTGACTATATAGTGCCTGATTTTAAATAAATGGATCCTTTAAACAGATAATGGTGATTATACTATAAATAGTTTCCAGATTCCTTGCATTCTTGTAAAAGCCAAGTAACCTAGTTTTCAACACCCATATTAGCATGTGGGTGTGGTTCTCTAGCCTTAGATACTAAATATTGTAATTTATTTTTACTCTCTTTCTCATGGTGGAATTCTTAAATGGGACATTCATACATTCAGGAATTTTTCCAAGGTCCCTTTACATGACCCTGTAATAGTTTTAGAATATAAACATTTTGTAATATTTTTTGCAAACACAATTTATATGCCCTAAGTTGGTCAAGGGAAGAGGCAGATTTCACCACAGATGCCAAATGTCCTCCTTGACAGACTATTCTGCTGTTCAGTGTTCATAGCTTCTTCATAGGTGAATTTTTGGGGAGAGTCTTCACTCTACAAAGGCATAACTTTTCTAATTCAGTACTGGCCCCTGTGCATGAATAGAACCAGATGACCGTGTCCATTTGTCCAGTGGAATATGAGTGAGCATGATTTCCACCAGAAAGACATCAAGAGCAGACCCATATCATGTAATCAGGCAGCTATTAGGCTGACATGTTGCGAACTCCATGTTGTTCCCACTGCATTCTTTACTGTACAGTGGCTGATGCTATTGAGTTTTTGGTTTTTGAGGAAAAAAAAGTTTTGAGAAAAAAATCTTTGAGATGAAATGTGATTACCCCCCGACTATCCCAGCTGAAGTTTACTTGCAGAGACCAGGATAATCATGGGCTGCTGGTTATAACTGAAAAATAAAGCTATGTGTTTTTTCAGCAATTAGACATTCCTGGAGGTTTGCAAATGGTGCGTGCAGTCTGGGACATGTTCTTTCTTTCCCAATATCAGTTGCAAAGTTCTAAATGAGACCTCAAGTCCCCCAGGGCCTTAAAATAGAGTCCTGCTCCATGCAAGTTACTCTTTATAGATGATTATTTCACTGTCAGTTTCATAGTAAAACACTTTGTTCCTATTTCTGAATCATCCTTATAGTCATGGGTAGCAAGAACAGATAAAGATGCAGTCTGTCACTCCAGACAGAATATGAATTTGTTTAAAGCTGCTTCATTTATGAAGCAAACATGAACCATTACCCGCCAATGTACAAAAGTAACAGAGTTGATACAAACTTTCTCTCTTTTTCTTGCAGCATACTTATCTCATTGTCCTCTTCATTAATCTGTATTTTTCCACTGCCCTTGTAAGATTTGGTTGTTTCCTCTTCCAGTATAAGGCTCCGAAAACAAAGCCAATTACAAGAGAAGAGAATGCTGGCAATGCCATGGCTGCCCACTGTAGGCTGGAGTCTCCAATGGAATTTGAGGCTTTCCTATTCCTGGTACTGCTGCCATTCCGAGGGAGCTGGCTGCAACAGGGGCAACAGGAATGGCTTGGTGACACTGACTCTGGGCTCATCCTTAGGACTTAATGTCGAAGAAACCACTCATTCACTAGTTTCAGATGCCACCACAAAGTCCTTGAAGGCATCAATGGATCTATTAAAAATTCTTAAGAACTGTTCAGGAGTAAATTGCCTGTGTTCTGTGTTTTTAAGTGTTTTTTTTCCCCATTCTTAGGCAAGTGTTCTCCCATGCACTCCACAAGGTCATCCAGTATTTTCACCAGTTTGTCTATGATAGACTAATTACTCAAGCCCTCAGAGATACCTGAAAACTTGCCCAGAAGCTCAGTCAAGACGACTGCCAATTGTTGCACCATCACACTTATCCAACAATGAGGAGGCAAGACTCCCACCCCGGGGGGACATAGCTGAGGGTTGTCATGTAGTCTTTCGGAAGATTTGCCACTGATTTTGTAACGTCTTTCACATCATCAGTCACACGGTTCCTGCAGATCCCTTTAGTTTTGACGAGAGGATTAAAGAGGAGCAGTTGTCTTCTTGGTAAGGAAAGGCAGGGCTGCCATCCAGCCCCGGCAGCGGCGTGGCGCCTGCGGTTAGCTGTTCTGGAGCTCCAGCCTATTGCACGGGCAGCGGCGGCGGACAGGCCACGCACCGGCCACGCACTGGGTAGCCCCAGCACCGCGCCCTCTCCGCGGCCTGTGCCTCCAGCCGCACTCCAGTCTTGGTGAGAAGCGGCGAGTGAAGCTCGTCATATAATTGTAATATTTATGCAGTAAGCTATTTCAGCCGTAACTGGGCAGGAGTGCTGTCTCTTGCTCCCCATGAAACTTCCCTGCATACAGCAGACAACGTTGCTGCTCCATCCGGATTCGCTCAGATCTCCTTTTACTGTTTTTGTGTGCCCTCTCCACACTTACCCAGAGCTGGTAGTTCTTGACAAATCACTGAAAGGCAAAGGTACAGAGCTCAGCTCCCTTGCCTTGAATCAGTACGACTCTGAAGCGTTACCTACACTCCTGAATTTCCTTGTGGGATCAGGCAGAAACTACTCCCATGGGATTGTGCCTGAAATCACATCTTGTTTAGCCTCCTTGCTGTTCCGCTTCCTGCACCATCTTACCAGCCGTCCACGCTACTGAACACTCGTTCTCATGGTTATCCTTGTCTCGGGGTCTATTTTGGCGACTCCAACCTAAGACAGCATTGATCATCAACAGCTGCTAACGTTACAGAAAGTACCCCAACACTACTGATGAAGGATTCGTGCCAGAAACGTCAAACCTGAATCTTTTCAAGCTTTTTAAGCCACTACTCATTCAGAAGAAATACAGAGAACAGGAGAACATGATTAACACACGACACCACAGGGATGTGATTAGAAAAATACAGATGTGGCAAATAACCTGATTCCTTAGACAAAATATAAAGAAAAAAAAGGAGAAAATCTATATATTAAAAAAAAATTAAGATGTAGCAATTAATCACAATCTTATTTGAATTTTAATTCAAACTATAAAATAAACTTGACATCTTATGAGATAATTAAAACTTTGAACACCAAATATCTGATAATATTAAGGAATTACTATGATTTTTTTCTGAAACATGATAATGGATTTTTCTTGTATTTTTAAGAAGCCTTATATTTTAGAACTACATACTGAGATATTTGTAGATAAGTGATGTGATAGCTAGGGTTTGCTTCAAAACAATACAGGAAGGGGGGAAGCAGGTGGCGTTTAGTTGAAACAAGACTGGCCATAAATTGATCATTGTTGAAGCTGGTTGATGGGTTCTTGGGAATTTATTATCTATCCTGTCAACTTTTGTATATGTTTGAAAGTTTCCATACTAGAAAGTTAAACATTTCCCCTTGTGTCAGATGGTATGAGAATGTTTGGATGGCTGTTAACATTTTAGAGATCTGTCTAGCTAAGAGTAATTCCAGTTGGAGATACCGCTAGTTTGGGTTTAGTGGGGTATATTTATACAGTTTGTAGCTTCTTCAGTGTATAGGTGCATTATTTCTACCCCTTTGGAGTAGGAATAGCTTCCAGGGATACTCCTACCACCCAATGTGCTGACTCAACTGGCATCAAGACACAAAGGTGCTGCACTAGAAATTAAACATGATATCAGTTTGACCTATTGTATGCAGCACCAGAAGTTTGTGGGAGTGAAAAAGAAAAGCGGTTTGAAAAGTTCAGAGCCAGAAGCTAGTCTTTGGAAAATTCTTCCTGTCATAAAATGTTTAACATTATGAGCTTTTTTGTAAAATTTGATTCTCTTTGATAGCTCATCAAAATGGAAGTTCACTCTTAATCAGGAGTACAAGGGAACACAATTATAGATGTACTATGTAGTTTTAAGCTTCTAAAAAATAAGGATTTTTTGAAATAAAGTTTAGAAGATTCCTGTGTTTATGGAGCCCAAACCTGTCCTGGAGCTATAAGCAGAAAGGAAGTCTCTGTGTGAGACACAGATTTTATGCATGCCAACTAGAAATAATTTTTAAATTGTCATCAGTCATGTTAGAGGGAAGACAGACTATTTTTCTCTATAGAAAATAGAGGTACAAAATAATTGTGTAATGTGAAGAGTTGAATAAAATGTATGCAGCCAAAAAATGGAGGGATAAAAGTATTATAAAGGTATATCGGACAGTTTAAAAAGTTATTTATGGTATTTGTCAGCTTTTAAAAGTTGTAATTTGTGATTTCTGTTCCCATTCTAAATTTATATTCACTTTTGCATTTAATTTTTACTTGTGATTTTCTGTTCTTTTTCGTTAAGATGACCCCCAAATTGTATGAGCTTTAGGCTCTCTGTTTGAGTAGGATCCCGGCTTGCTCACTGGCCATTGCTGCTGATCCCTCCTCGCTCTGACCTCCTGACTCCTGAGTGCCTCAGGGTTCAGTTCTTAAACTCCCCACTATCTGGATTCCCTGCCTAGGTATGTCGGTCAGGGTCATTCAGGGAAGCAGAACCACTATGAATGCCATGGAATGGGATTCACCGTGGAGGAAGCTGGAGAAGGAAGGGTCTGAAGGGGGGGAGGTGGAAAGATCGAGAAAAGTCACTCAGCAGCCTGACTTTTGGGAAGACAAGTTGGAGCCTGCGAAGGACATCCAGCTGCTGAGGTATGACCGTCAGGACAGATGGGGAGGAGTCTAAGGAAGGCTGTTGCCTTTGAGTCTGGAGGTGGCCTGGGGCTGCTGTCTGTCTGCAGGGCGGCAGCTCGGAAGAAGAGCTGGATGCAGAGTGGGGAAGGGTGAGGACAAGCTGGAACCTACCAGCACCTCTGCATCTCTTTGGGCATCATCAGTTCAGACACCATTCAGAGAGGAAGGGCTGCTGCTGCACCTCTGCCTTCCCATCTCATGCAAACTTCTTTTTTGGCCAACTCTAATCTGGAATCATAGAAAGAGATTCTGGGATACATAATTGCACTTTAGCGTAGTTAACATAGTTCAAAACCACCATGCTATGTAACTTCATTTTGTCTCCTAGCCTTAAATTCTACCATAGTCTGATGATTCAGAAATTTATAGCCCCTATCTGGCCTTCTTCTCTGAAATCCAGATTTATGTCTGAATTCTGACACACATCTTCTTGCTCAGTTTAATTGTCTACCCTCCTCCATTAGAATGTAAACTTTTGTGGGCAGGGATATTTGTCTGTGTTTTTCACTTCTGTATTTCCAATGCCTAGAAAGGACTATGACACATAATAGATACTGAATAATATTTGTTGAATGAATAAATTATCTAAGAATACCAATTTAGTTTTATATTGCAAACATTTTACTCCATTTTAAAGGTCATGCACTAAGCTATAATAAACAGCAGAAAATATAACCCAACTCATTCCTTGATTTTGTTAAGATTCCCTGGAGACAGTGTGCTTCAACTTTTTATAATGCCACTCTGGCCAGCAAGTGAGCCTTATATTGGGTTCAGTTGTAATATAAAGAATGGTGTTATCATGCATTCCAGAAACAGGAAGTCTTATCTCCATGTTTAAGGTTTCCCTGTTCCCTGACTTTGAACTGGAACGAGTGGGTCAAATGGTAATTTGTCTTTCCTTTAAAGGCCTTTTCCTGTCTAATAGTCTTTGTTCCTGCCTGTGAGATTAATAAGCAACCGACCATCTCATTCATCCCCCTGTACTCTGTGGTCCTTCTTTTCCAATTCTTCCTCTCCCTGTCACTTCTTGTCAGAGCAGTGGATTCAAAATTAACTGCAGTTCTAAAGCAAATGAAGCAAAGGCAAAATGAATCTTGAACTTATGGGAACAGTTTTGTTTGAAAGCATGATCAGCATTCTTTGCAAACAAGGTGGGTATAGAAGGATTTTTTTTCCAAACACAAGTGATAAACTACAATAAATGCCTGAGTTATAAAGAGAACACTCACTAGTGACCGGTTTGATATTAAGAAGTGATACCTTGAATGTGGTCTTTTCCTAAGGAGACAAGATATTTCTGTCTTTTTTTTTTTTTTTTTAATCAAAAGATCCCTAAGGCTGTGGTGAGTTAAAATTCTTGCCATTTATTAGTCAAAGAAACAGAGGACTATTGGTTGGAACTTGTTTCTTGGCTAAAACCTGAGTCATTTGAATTTAAATGTATTGGTTTATCAATGAACATTATTTGTGGAACCATCTATTGCCTCTAAGTATTCATCCCTAAGGGAAGAGTGAAATAGATATGTGTCTGTATTTTATTGATTGTTTGATTCATTCAGTTAATATGTATTGCATTCCAGCCAAATGCCAAACATAGTGCTAAGCCCTGGGCATTAGATGTTGAGAAAAATAGTGACAGTTCCTGTCTTCATGGAGCTTATAACCCAGTGGGGAAATAGTCATTAATCAAATGATCACACAAACAAATGGAAAATAACAAATGTGTTTTGGGCTACCAAGGAAAGCAGTAGGTGAGTACATGGGAGATTATGCTGGGAAACCTGACCTGCTCTGGGGAGTCAGGAAAAGCTTCTCTAAGGTGCTGGTTGGCTTGCAGCTGGTAGATGAGCAGGCAGAAGGAGGAGCACGGAGAGTGATCAGGCAGGACAGAGGGATGATGCATGCAATGGTTGCCCTGGGGCAGGCAGGCTTACAGTGAAGGAAGGGCAATGCCTCTGAGTAGAGAGCATGAGGACGAGTGTCAAGGGACAGCAAAAGGAGGGACGGAAGGGCATGACCATGCAAGGCTTGGTCTTCCCTTAGTAGCAGTGAGAAGCCACAGTTAAGGGGGATGGGGCAGCTAATCAAGAACATGTCTCCCCCTGTACTCTCTCTGGAGCCCTCCATTCTAGGACACAGAGAGCATGCTGTAGGGAGGTAGAAGACTAAATATTGAATGATATTGAATCATAGAATGATTTGAATCATTCTTTCATTTGACAAATGTTAGGAGTGCCTTCTATGTGGCAAGCACTGATCTGCATGCTAAGATACAAAAATGAATCAGAAAATTATTAATCTCCCCCCATGAAGCTTACAGTCTAGGGTATAACATTGCATTTATAGAGATAGTCACATGAATGAATAATAAATTGCAACTGACATCATGCTATAAAATAACAGTGTAGGATGCTCTGAGATCATCCTGCAGGGGTCCTAACCTTGGGTGGGAGTAGCTGGGGAGCCTCAGGGGAGGTTTCCACTGAGTCACTAGGTTGGCTGGGAGTATTGGTATAAATTATTGGGGAGTTGCTGGGAACTTCAATTAGCCCCTCTATTTTCTACCCTCAGTGCTTATTTCATTAGGTGACCTTGACTTTCATGCTTTCTCCCTCTGTATGTGAATGGCAGTGATTGGCAGCAAGGTGCCAATGTTTCTGGCATAAACCCAAAGCCCACTTGTTCTGAATACCATGTCCGTGAGAAATATGTGGTGGTAAATGGTACAATAAACTCAGATCACTGGAGAGCCCCTATTTTTTCTGTCTATATATTAACCCACCAGGAAAGTAGTAGTATTGATATTTCTAAATTAACACGCCTTTTTTTACTAAGTCAATTATTTCCAACATGTTACAGTTTATCACTTAAGACTAGTTTTTTTTTTTT
>JAQZBX010102723.1:0-11127 GCA_029593785.1 Cabassous unicinctus | reverse complement strand
CCGGCAGGCAGCGGGAGTCAAGGATGTAGGATCCGTGGCTCTAGCCAGCTGTTTTCTGTGCGAGTGGGGCTCAGCCATCTGTGTTGGCTGCCACAGGCAAGCTCAAAGCTCATGAATCTCCACCGATCACTCCACACCGTCGATCTGCCTGCTGCTAGATGACCCAAGCTTCTCACTCTGTGCACCCACAGCACAGACCCTCTGGCAGGACCTGGTCCACAATCGGCCATCCCCAGAGATCTATTTCATCAGTACCCACCTAGATTGACACCATCTTGGTCACCCCCTAACATGCAGTTTTGATCACTGTAGCTTTCTAGTATGTTTTAAAGTCATGTAGTGTGATACTTTCAGCTTCATTTTCCTTTTTCAATATGTCTTTGGTGATTTGGGACCTCTTACCTTTCCAAATATATTTTGTAGTTAGTTTTCCCAGTTCCTCAAAAAATACAGTGTTGATTTTTATTGGGATTGCATTAAATCTGAAGAACAGTTTGGGTAGGATAGACATCTTGATGATGTTTAGTCTTCCTATCCATGAACAGGGAATATTCTTCCATTTATTTAATTCTTCTTTGATTTCCTTTAACAATGTGGTGTAATATTCTGTATATAAATCCTTTACATCTTTAGTTAAATTTATTCCTAGGTATTTGATTCTTTTAGGTACTATTGTAAATGAGATCTTTTTCTTAATTTCCTCCTCAGATTGCTTGTTATTGGTGTACAGAAATGCTACTCATTTTGAGCATTGGTCTGATAGCCTGTAACTTTACTGAAGTCATTTATAAATTCTAGAAGCTTTGTTAATTTCTCAGGGCTTTCTATGTATAGGATGCTGTATTCTGCAAATAGTGAAAATTTTACTTCTCCTTTTCAAATTTGGATGCCGTTTATATCTTTTTCTTGCCTCAGTCCTTGAGCAAGTACTTCTAAGAGAATGTTAAATAGAAGCAGTGATAATATGCATCCTTGTCTTGTTCCTGATCTAGAGGGAAACCTTTTAGGATTTCACTATTGAAGGTGATGTTAGCTGTGGGTTTTTCATATATATCCTTTATGATTTTCAGAAAGTTTCCTTCTATTCTATATTTTGTAGTGTTTTTATCAGGAAAGGATGCTGTATTTTGTCAAGTGCTTTTTCTGCATCTACAGAGATGATCATGTAATTTTTTTCTTTCAATCTGTTTATATGGTGCATTACATTGATTCTCTTATGTTGAACAATCCTTGCATACATGGGATGAAACCCATTTGGTCATGGTGTATAATTCATTTGATCTTTTGTTGAATGTGATTAGCAAGTATTTTGTTGAAGATTTTATTCTCTAGGTTCATTAGAGAGATTGGTCTCTAATTTTCCTTTCCTGTGGCATCTTTGTTTGCCTTTGGTATTAGAGTAATATTGGCATCTAGAATGAGTTAGGCAATGTTCCTTCTACTTCTATTTTTTGAAAGAGCTTAAGCAGGATTGGTGTTAGTTCTTTCTGGAATGCTTGGTAGAATTCACCTGTGATGCCATCTTGTCCTTGGTTCTACTAAGTTGGGAGGTTTTTGATGACTGACTCTATCTCTTTATTTGTAATTGGACTGTTGAGTTCATCAATTTCTTCTTTTGTCAATATAGGCTGCTTGTGAGTCTCTAAGAATTTTTCCATTTCCTCTAAATTATCATTCCTGTTGGCATATAATTTTTCAAAGTATCCTCTTATGGTACTTTTTATTTCTGTGGGGTCAGTGGTGATATCCCCTTCCTCATTTCTAATTTTCTGTATTTGCATCTGCTCTCTCTTTTTCTTGTTAGTCTGGCTAAGGGTTTGTCAATTTTATTGATCTTCTTGAAGAACCAGCTTTTGGTTTTGTTTATATTTCCAGTGTTTATTGATTTTCTATTTCATTTAGTTCTGCTCTAATCTTTGTTATTTACTTCTTTCTACTTCTTTTAGGGTAAGTTTGTTGTTATTTTTCCAGTTCCTCCAGGTGTACATTTAGGTCTTCAATTTTAGCTCTTTCTTCTTTTTTGATATATGCATTTATGACTATGAATTTCTCTCTCAATAGAGCATTTAATGCATCCTATAAGTTTTGAAATTTTGTCTTGTCATTTTCGTTCATTTCAAGGTAGTTACTGGCTTCTTTTGAGATTTCCTCCTTGACCCACTGTTTGTGTCGGTGTGTGTTGTTTATCATCCATATGTTTGTGAGTTTTTTGGTTCTCTGGCCCTCACTGATTTCCAATTTCATTCCTTTGTTGTCAGAGAAATTACTTTGTATAATCTCAATCTTTCTGAATTAATTGAGGTTTTCTCTTTTGCATAGCATGTTGTCTATCTTGGAATATGATCTATGTGCACTCGAGAAGAATGTATATACTGCTGTATTTTTGTGTAACATTCTGTATATGACTCTTAGGTCCATATACTCTAATGTATTATTTAGAGTCTTTGTTTCTTTGTTGACTCTCTGTCAAGATGTTCTGTATAATGGTGATAATGGTGTATTAAAATTCCACTATAATTGCAGGGGCATCTATTTCTCCACTTAGTCTTTCCAGTGTTTGCTTCCTGTATTTTGAGGCACCCTGATTAAGTGCAGAAATGTTTATGATTGTTCTTTCTTTTTGAAAGTTTACCCCTTTTATTAATATATAGTGTCCATCTTTGTCTCTTAAAAGACTTTGCATTTAAAGCCAATTTTGTCTGATATTAGTATAGCTGCTCCTTCCCTTTTTTGTTGTTTTTTGCTCGTAAAATTGTTTTCCAGTGATTCACTTTCAGCCTACTTGAATCCCTGACTCTAAGGTGGGTTTCTTGTAGAGAACATATATATAGGTCATATTTCCTTATCCATTCTACCAATCTGTGTCTCTAGACTGGTGAGTTTAATTCATTAACAATCAGTGTTATTACTCTCAAAGAATTTCTTACATCAGCCATATTTTCTTTGAATTTATGTATGTCATATGTTGTTTTTATTTCTCTTTTTGTCTTTTAGTTGTTCTTACACTCTCCTCCAATTCTCTCTCCTGTTATTTTTTCCTTTCAACCTGCAGAACTTCTTTTAGTATTTCTTGAAGGGCAGGTTTCTTATTGACATACCCTCTTAATTTCTGATTTTCTTTGAGTATTTTGAATTCTCCATCAATTTTGAATGCCAGCTTTGCTGGATAGAGTATTCTTGGCTGGAAGTTTTTTTGTTTGAGTACCTTGACTATGTCATACCACTGCCTTCTTGTATCCATTGTTTCAGATGAGAAATCAGCACTTAATCTTACTGATCTTCCCTTGTATATGATGATTCTTTTTTCTCATGCTGCCTTGAGTATTTTCTCTTTGTCTTGACCATTGGACATTTTGACAAGTATATGTTTTGGAGTAGGCCTGTTTGGATTTATACTCTTTGAGGTGTGCTGTGCTTCCTGGTTATGTACCTCCATCTCCTTCTATAGGGTTTGGAAGTTTTAAGCCATTATTTCCTTCAATATTCCTTCTGTTCCCTTTCCCTTCCTTTCTCCATCTGGGATACCTATAATGTGTATGTTTGTGTATTATTGTGCTGTCATTTAAATTCCAAAGTTCCTGCTGGATTTTTTCTATCTTTTTTTATCTATCTGTTCTATTTTCTGTTTGATTTCAGATGTACTGTCTTCCACATCACTAATTCTTTCTTCTGCCTGTTCAAATCTGCTGTTATATCATCTCAGTGTCTTTTTGATTTATTGGATTATGCCATTCGTCACCATCATATCCATTACCTTTCTATGTATATTTACAACTTTTTCAGTATGGTCTTCCAGTGTCTTCTTAATCTATTCCTTCACTTCATTAAGTTGGTCTATGATATTTGTTTGGACAGCTTTGATTAATTGTTTAATATCCTGCATCTCTTCCTGTTTTTTAGTTTGTTCTTTGGACTGGTCCATGTCTTCCTGTTTCTTAGTATGGTTTGTAATTTTTTGTTTCCCTCTGGTCACTCTCTGCTCTAGAATTTTATTTAGCTGTTGGTTTTGTGCGTGTGTTAAGTTTTCTATTTGACACTTTGTTCTTCTTGTTCTTTTTTTTATTATTTTTATTTTATTGCTGTTTTCTATGTTCCTTTGAATGGAAAAGATTAGGGTCAGAGAAAGCAAAAGAGGTAAGAAAAGAGAAAGGATAATGGTAATAATAATAATAAAAGTTAGAAGAGGGCTCATATAAGACTTAGTAAAATGAATATTTAACTCATGTAAGCACTGTAGAGTAATAGGAATAAAAAAGTGGAGTACCTACAATGAAACGGGAAACTGAATAGAAGAAAATATGTAGAATGATTTAAAATGCCATACTGATGGGAGAGAGAAACAGAAAAGAAAAGACAGAAAGAAAAAGTTAATCAAAAAAGGAAAACAGAATAGACAAGTAGAAATTGAAACCAGAAAAGCTGAGGACTAAATTTAAAAAGTGGAATGTAAATACTATAAAAGAATGCAGAAGATAGAAAGATGAAAGAAGGAAAAGAGATAGCTTTGCTAGACAAAATCAGTATATATAGAATATGGGAAAACAAGGAAGAAGAAGCACAGCAAAGAAGAAACAAGCTAGCAGCACCTAATTTAAAAAGGGGACATGGGGAGGAAAGAGGAAAGAAACAGAAGGAAAAAAACAAATGAAACACAAGAAAGCAGTCAAACAAAGCTAAAGAAGAAGAGTGTTCCCTTTTGGGCCCTTGAAGGGTTTCTCAGGCTTCCTGCGTTCATCAATCATTTACCCTGCAGGCTTCTCTCTGCAGGTTTTGAGGTGGGTTTTAGTGAGTAAACTTAGTTAATTTTTTTTAAAGTAAACTTTTTTTTGGAAAAATAAGGGACCCAAAAGAAGCTTGTACCAAAATAATGTCTGTGTTTTCCCTGACCTAAAGTATCAGCTGGATGTTACATATCCCAGTGGATCACTACTCTTACAGGTCCTGGGAATAGAACAAGGGCCCTCATATATTCAAGACAGAAACTTCTCTACTGAGCTACCTTTCTAATTGGATCAATTAGCTCTTCAGAAACCTATTCAGTCACTTTCACTTGGACAGGTTTGACTCTTCTAGGACAGCAGGATTCAGCAGGCTGTGTAAACAGATTCCCCCTCTCCTCTCCTGGCCAGGTTGAGTTCCCTTTTCAAATTCAAATGGGACCCTGATGACTGAGTTCACCATACAGAAATGATTCTCAACCTTCTTCTAGACCACCCCTCCTCCCAGGGTACCCTAATTAGGCTCTGGAAACTTATTTAAGCAGTTCCCATTGCCTAACTCCCGTAGGGGAGTTGAAATTCTGATAGCCCACAGTGTGGAACTATTAAATTGGCTGACTCCACCCTCTCTCAGGCTAAGCCTTTTATCCCAGGGCAGTTAGGTAAATCGGGCTTCCTCAGCAGATTTGCCTCTCCCCTCAGCCTGGTGCCACCTCGAGCTGGTTGGTGTGCTCCGTAATGCTCAAAAGGGGCCACCACCAAACCCACAGAAAAGAAACCCCTCTCCACCCCTTGCCAGAATCCTCCCACACTCTGAGAATGCTCCTTATTGCTGTGTGGCCAGCAGGACTCAGGGCACACCCTAACACCCTGCCCTGAGGGTGGGTCTTAGCCATTCAAGATATCCAGGCACAGGGTTAAAAAGTCATGGTTTTATCTTGAGCAATCTATCTACCTGTCCAGCTCTCTCTGGGTTGATGCCCCAAAGGCTCCTGCTCCCTAGTGTCCCAGAACAGCTCTCTCAGGCAGGATCCTGTCCCTAATCAGCCATCTTTTGTGAGAGAGATTGTGAACACCAACTCAAAGTGACACCATCTTGCTTACTCTGACTTTTGTTTTTCATTCTTGTGAATTTCTCATGTTTGCTGCTACTATGTCACAATAACATTGTCCCCAGGGAGTGAAAAATGAACAAGGTACAAAGAATTTTAAAGCTTATTCTACCATGAGAAAATAAATTATGTTCCTCAACAACTTTATATCATAGTATCTGATCCATCCTGAGGTAATTGGCACATATAATGTCAACACTTTACAAGGTGTGATCAAGTGTCTTAGGAGCTGAGCTAAGTATTTGTCTCTACCTGTTGCTATGTCTAGAGTGTGTCTTAAGCTCTGTGCATCTCTATCACCGTCTATATATAAAGAGGATGAAAACTCAGAGGGCTACTTCGAGGTTCCTGTGGGAACCAAGCAAAGAACTCAGAATGCCTAAACCCCCTTTTAACTCTTTTATGGTCTGTTTTGAATTTAAATACCCTGTGAGCAAGTCTCAGAGTAACAATTTGCAATATCAGAGTCCTCCCTCAATTCATTTTGCCACAATTATCCTTTAGAGTTGTGATTTGTGAGGTTCTACCATGTTTTTCCATCTTCCTTTTTGTAGTAGTGACAAGGCAAATGAAACCACTTCTCTATGTTACTGCTATAGGTGTGCTAAATTAGACTTCCAATGGGAAGCAACTGGGATAGTGGGCATAATAATTTAAATTGAAAACTAATTTGAAAAACCTCACTTAGAGCAGTCTTGCAACAGGAGTTTGTTGGAGCCATAACCCAGGTCTTAAAAACATATTCTATTGGGCCTTGGTCCTTATCTCTCCACTCTATTATGAATTCCAGGATAGCAAGATAATTTCTTGAGCATCCTTTTGAGTTGGAGACTCCCAAAGAAAACATAAAGTAAAATATCTCCCTCCACTTAGTGATTTTCAAATTGTTTGTTGGTGTTTTCTCGGATAGGAAAAATGAGGGACTGGGTATCCCTGACTGTTGTGTTTTCATATCCACTGCTGTTGTTAACCTGAGTTATTGTGGAAATGCCCTCCCAAAGAATTCTACTTATGGATCTTTATACTCTGACTTTGAGAAAAAATGCTGGGAAGGCTGTGATGGGAAGAGGAGTTGAAGGGTGAGGAAGATGTAGAAATCACAAAATATGGAAGCTGGGAGCTTGCAAGGTCCTAGAAAGAAGCCAGAGAGGGCGCCACAGAAGTATGGTCCCTGCACATCACCAAGTCAGAGGGAAGGGAAGATATGATGCCAGCTATGATTTTATATAGATGAATGCCATAGTTTTTAGAACAGATTATTCTAAAGATATTTGTGTTGTTCAAAACACAAGCAGATGCATACACCATAAAGTACAGGATATACTGAATGTACAATATGAATGCACTTTCAATACAACACTGTTGTTTTCAGAGCTGAGTCACTTGGGATGTGGCTAAACATGAGGTAAGACATTTTGCACTATAACTCAAAGACCAGCTCTGTGCTCTTCCTTGTGGTATGAAGTCTCAAGATTGTTCTTCATAATTATGCTTCATAGCTTATTTTACAGAACATTGGACAGAGTTGGCACAGAACAACTATGTGGGAAGTTGAAAATAATTAATGTTTATTATATGTATGTATGTGTGTATATATGTAAGTGTATGTTGTGTGTATAAATCTATCAATCAATATATGAATGAATAAATATATATATTCATATAAGTATATGTGTATAAATATATATGTGTATATTTTGAAATAAAAGGGAGTGAATAATTTTTATAATAGGAGTGTTTACCTCTTTAAGATGAGTATTTAAAAACAGATCATTTCTATTGATGCAAAGGACAGACTTGAAAATTTCAACATCCAAATGTAAATAAGGATAGCTGAACCACCTAAGGCATGCCTAGAAGATTCTCTTAAGGAAAAAGATGGGAAGGCTCTTCCTGGCATAATGTTATACAACTCAGTAATTATAGCTGCACTGCCTGGATTTCAGCACCAGTTCTTCCCTTCATAGATGAATCACTTAGGGCAATTTGCTTATCCTCTCTGTCCCTCCATTTACTCTTCAGAAAGTGGGATTGTAGTAACAGTGTCACTCTCAGAGAGTTTGTAAAAATGTTATTATAAAAATCCTTAGAACATTCCACTTAAATGTTAGCTGTAACTGTGGTCATTAATTCTAAAAGCAAACTTGACAGAAGATAACAATTTGCAACTTTAGAGAGAAATGAAGGGCCCATCTCCTGTGAGCTCTCTCACTCCATTCACATAAGGAAAATTTCTTTCTCCTAAGGGGCCAATTGCTGCCTTTACTAAAGCTTGTCTCTCTGCCTATTATTTACATTTCTGTCCTCTTAGTGGCAATAGATTTTCATGATCCCTTGGTAAATGGACTGACCACAACCTCTGATTATTCTGCTAGGATAAGAGAATATTTTGATGAGGGCACTTCAGTTAAGGATTGGCCCACCTCAATCAGGATGAGTCTCAATCTTATTACAGGAGTTTTTTGTAAAAGAATGAAAATCAGACAGAAAGAAAACCACAAAAGGAGCAGTCAGAAGTTGAATATTAGTGGAACTTGCAATATCAAATTCCCATCCTGGGAGCACTCCCACATATTCTAGTGGAGCACCAAGAATCCCCCAAGTACAGGGGCAATGACTAGTGAAGGATGGTGCATTGACAGGCTCTTGATATTGATGACTGTGCTTATGAACATTTACTCCTGAAATTGAAACTTAGCCTAGTATTATAGGATGCTTAAGACTTACCTCCTGAGAGCCTCCTTGTTGTTCAAATATGGCCTCTCTCTAAGCCAAACTTAGCACATAAATGCAATAAATTTCCCCCAGTGTGGGATATGACATCTGGGTATGAGCCTTCCTAGCACCAAGGGATTACTAGCAATGCAACTGGAAAAAGACCTTGACCAAAAGGGAGAAAAGGTAAAGACAAATGAGTTTATATGGTTAATAGACTTCAAAGGGAGTTGGGGGGTCATTCCAGAAGTTATGCTGATGCATGTCTTAGCAGGATCTCATTGACAGCCAAAGTAGGTACTACCCCAAACAGCAAGGCTCCTAAGAGCTCATCCAGATACTATAGTCAGGGTAGATAGCTCAGGAGTTTGGTGCCTTTTCAGTGGGTCCTACTTTGGAATTTATGCTCCCCAGTGAGACAAAGTTGGACTCAGTTGTGGTTTTCCTACACATAGCTCTACTGTCACTTTTATTTGAACCTATAATTAGTACTAGATTTGGTAAGTGTACATCCAAGGGACTTGAATCTTTGAGCTGTCCATGTGCCAGCTGTGCCCTGAATCTCAAATGAGTTGCAGGACCTAACCCCCAATTTGTTGGACTCACCCAGTACAACTGTCAAGGAGGAGATGATGGACAACTGCCTCACCAAGGAACCAAGAGAGTCTACAATTTCAAGCAAGATAGTCCCATCCATCATCCATATGAGATTGAAGCCCCCTCTCAATTAGAGTTGGAGTTGGGTTGACCATCACATTATCTCAGGATTGGGGAATGAAATATGGCCTAACATAGACCTACCAGTATTTTAATATAGATTTATTATGATTATATCAATGGAGGAAATTATACCTTTGAGGTGGAGGCTGTGGCCACTGGAGGTTCTGAGGGCAGGGAGAAGGAAGAAAAGTTTAATATGGGTGCACTTTCAGTACTTGGGAATTGTCCTGAATGATGTTGTAATGACAGATATAGGCCATTATATATCTTGCCATAACCTACACAATTGTATGGGAGAGAGTAAACTGCAATGTAAACTATAATCCATGCTTAGTGGCAATGCTTCAAGATGTGTTTATCAATTGCAATGAATATATCACACTAATGAAAGATGTTGTTAATGTGGGAAAATTTAGGAGATGCAGGGAGCAGGACATATGGGAATCCCTAATGTTTTTTATGTAAGCTTTATGTAATCTATCTTAAAAACACAAACACACACACACACAAAAACAGAACCAGAAGAAAAAGGAGAAACTTGGAGACTTTGCAATGTGCCTTGACATGTGACAAGCTAAGGGCCAAGGATCACCAGAAGCCAGGCCCAGAATGTCAGTCTTCTAGGAGAAAGCCATCACCTTGATGATGTCTGGATTTGGATTTTCTCTTAGCTTCAAAGCCATGAGCTAAAAATTTCCCATTGTTTAAACCAACCCTTTGCAAGGTATGTGCTTGAGCAGCCTAAGAAACAAAAATGATCCTCAAACAATATTATTTAAACATATCAATAATCACTTCCAGCCTTTCTTCTCATTTCATACACTGTACTACTATCTGACAGATTTCTTTGATTGATGACATTTCTTTCATTTCTGTCCCTATAGTGACAGTGACCATACTATAATCTGGATTTCATTTCTGAGCTTTCATCTCTGTATGCTTATGTCTTATGTAAGGAGAGATAAAAATTTTTAAATGAGAGTCTTTATTCTCCCTGTTGAACATAAGGGAAGAGACATCCTTCTCTCCCCCATATTTCTGAGTGTTTACTTTAGAAAACCCATAGTTATAAGTAATACTACTTTCTCTGTCCTTTTGTAATGAATGTACTTGAAATGTGTGTGAAAGTTTAACTGAGTCTCTTGCAAATTTTATCACACAAGGTCTATACAAGAAATGAAGCCATTTCTTTGCAATGTAATCAAAGAAAATTGTTCTAAATTTCCTGATAAGAGATGAGAATAACTTCTGGAGGTGGAGGTTTAGGGGAGTGTGTCCCTGGCTCCAAATTGTAAACTTACCTCTGGTCATGAAGATATGAGAAATAACTTGAAAATATATATGAAATGGTTTGTATCTGCTTACTCACATAAAAAAGCTTAAGATTTTTATCCGTCTTTAAATATCTGCAGATTGCCTGTAGTGCATCACATTTTGCTTTAATGTTTATTCAATGATAAAATAGTTTTTCTCTCTCTTTTACCTTTGTAGAGAGGTTTTTTGGGTTGGGATATGATTTTCATTTTATTTACTTATTTGTATTTCCCCAAGAGTTACTGGCACCTAAATTAAAATATATCTCAAATTGAAGACATTACCTTCCCCCAAACAAGTGAAAGTTGTATCTCCTCCAATTTCCAAATCTTAATTAATGGCTTCATTAAACATCCAGGAATTAATTCTTGAAACTCCCTTTCAGAATGACAAACCTGAATGCAGCATTGTTACTCTCTCTGCACTGAGTACTATTGTAATCCTTCATCGCCTCCCAATCTCACACACACAAACATGACCACAACTTATTCCTTTTCCTTCAGTGGCAGTTTAAATGTTATTCCCTCTGAATTCCTCCTTTATCTGAA
>JAQZBX010102722.1:0-11128 GCA_029593785.1 Cabassous unicinctus | reverse complement strand
TCCTTCCCGTTCCTCCTGTCTATGCCCCTCTGTGACTATTTTCCTTACAGTTGGTCCGCCTGGTTTGACCTGGGCTCGGGTTCAGCCTCTCCAGGGGCAAGTCACATTCTGTGACCTAGGGGCCTAGGCCTGGCAGCCAAAGGCTGAGGCTTTTTCTTTGAGCAGTTCCCAGCATAGGTGGCAGCTCCAGCTTCCTACAAGAAACAAGATGATGTTAGTAGCAGCTGTTCTCCTGACCCTCAAGCCCCCACCCTGGTGGCCCACGCTTCGTGTAAGCCCTATTTCCTTCTGACTTTCACAATTCAGAGACCAAGTCCCAGTTCTGGAATCATGCTGGACTCTGTTGCTCAGCAGAGAGTAAGTGCTGCTCAAAAGAGCTCAGGGATGCTTGGATGAATTGGTGTGAAGGGCACGCTCCTTGGCCATGCCTCTTAACTCTGGGCCAGCTCCCCTAGAAGCTCACACCTCCCCACCTCCTCAGCCACATGTCTGTGAAACATCTCCTTGGCCTTCTAGTTGAAAATTCATCTGGTTCAGCTGTGCCTTGGTTTCCTCATCTATAAAATGGTAGCAGTCTTACCTACCCAACAGGGTTGTGATGATTAAATAAAATATGACCTGTGAAGCCTTAGGCACAAGACCTGCCCCACAGTGAGAGCTCACTAAGTGGTGGTACTAGATAGCTGGTGGTGTAGGTTGACCTCGTCATTACTGAAGCAGGCTAAATAGGGAATCAATAGATGGATCTGGAACCTGGCAAGAAGTCCACGTGGACATTGATAGCCCCAAGATGGCTGCTGAAAGACTCTCACAGATTCTCCCATTCAGAACAAGATTTCCTACGGAAGCCAGGAAAAGCTCGGGGTATTCTCCAGGGGCCTTATCATTGGGTCCTTCCAGGGGATTGATAGGCGGGATAATCAATCAAAACAGCAAACAGCTGGAACTCCTCCCATGCCATTAGCAAAGGGTGGGAATAATTAATGGTTGAAAAAGCAAGTGCAAAGGCCTTTTGCTCTCTCCCCCTCTTGCCTTTGGACCCCTGTTCTGGCCTTCTTTGCCCCTGCCTGGATCAATACGCAAGGAAAACCTGGGCATTTATAGTCTATAATGGGAAATTGTAGTCTGTAAATCGGTCTTCTTTATCACTCTTCAACCCCTTCCTCTCTACCTGGGACCCATGATCTGTTATTTTCTCCCATTTCTCTTCCCTCCCTACCTTAATAAATTACTGACCTAACTAACCTGGCGTGCTCTTGAAATTCATTTCCTGCAGTTTAGCCAAGGACCTAGACAAAATCCAGTTATGTTACCTTCTGGGGGCTCAGCCACGGGAGGATTTAAACAGTACATGTGGTAGCCACGGTCACAGTCATCACAGAAGAGTAGCTGGTCCTGATGGAATGCAGAGTCGGCAGAGAAGACGAGAGAGAGATGGAATTATTTAGGGACAAAATCTGGCACTCACCTACTCCTCCAGCCTTACTGCCACAGATCAACTTTCCTGGGTGCCCCATTCCAGGCACATTTGGAGTCTTCATTGTCCCTTGTAGAGGCCTTGTGCTTTGCCCTTTCCTGAAATATCCCCCTCTACCTCCCTAACCAGATAAATACTACCCCCATTTTAGGGTTCTGCTCAAATTGATAACTCATCCAAGACACTTTCTTTGACCCACCCCACCCCACCCCCATACACCCTTATTCTGAACTCCCTTAGCCAATAGTTCTGCTTCTGTAAGAACAGAAAACTAACTTTATGCATTTTTGTATTCCCCATGATGATTGCTATTGTATAGAAAGTACTTTAAATGTTTGAAATTTCTCACTGAATTCCTCCAGACCTCATTCTTTCCATCTGTGAAATGGATAACAACCATAGTTGGTGATAACATCTATGATACCTCAGAACCTTTTCAGGGTTTCATTCTGTGAATGTTGAGAAATGCAAGTGATGCCACCCTTCAGCTCCCAAAAGCCTTGTTGCAGGCTGGAGGCTGGAGCCCACCCAGTGCTGTGGTCACCTCCAAAGCACAGGCTACCTGGTCTGAGTCCAGGGTATACCTTTGCTCCTGCAGTTCCCCTGCCTAGAGATTCTCCCAGTCCCTGGCTCTACCTCTGTTAGTCCGTTTCCTACCCACCCTTCAAGTCCTTCCAGCACTTCTTTTCTACAAAGACTTCACTAATCTACCTCCATGGAAAGGTCTCTCTTCCCCCTTGTATCCCCATAGCATTTTTCCCATTCTCTCAACATTTCATTGCATCCTACTTTGTTAAGATGCTTGGCTTGTGGTAGACATCTATACTCATTTGTTTTCTTGAATAGTTTATTTGGAAGATGCCTCTATTGTATACTCCTTCTCTTCTTTATGGATTGTAAGGCCCTTGGGGGCAGAACCTTCTCCTACTCACATCTGTATCCCCTGTGTAACTTAATTGCACATAATAGCTACTCAGTTAGTGTTTGTAATCTAGTCCCTGTACCCTGGGTTCAACCCTGTTCTATTGTGTGATCCTTGAACCTCCTTGGAGGTCAAGATGGGTGGTTTATAGGACATTTGCAAAATTAAGTTTTGGGGAAGCGGGAGTGGCTCAGTCAATAGAGCCCCCCCGTTTACCATATGGGAGGCCCCGGGTTCGCTTCCCGGGGCCTCCTTGTGAGGGCAGGCCGGCCCGCGCAGCCTAGTGGGCTGATGCAGCAAGTCCTCACAACAGAAAGCGGGTGTGGCTCAACCGATAGAGCCCCTGTTTACCATGTGTGAGGCCCCGGGTTCGTTTCCCGGGGCCTCCTTGTGAGCGCAGGCCGGCCCACACGGCGCGAGGGGCTGATGCGCGGGACCTCACAGCAAGGGGAAGATAAGCAGACACGGAGAAGACACACAGCGAATGGACACAGCAAGCACAAGCAGCAAGGGGAGGATAAATAAATTAATTAATTAATTTAAAAAAAAAAAAATTAAGTTTTGTACCAAATCTCACCTTGGAAGAAATTCTGGGAAAAGTAGATGTAGAAGTTGGAAACCTCTAGGGAAAACTTTGAGATTCTTTTCAGACTCTATAAAAGTCCTAGGCCCAGTTTTGACAAATTCTGCTCTACTCCTGATCATGCGGCTCACTCATACAAACAAGATCAGTCCCATGATCAGGAGGGATAAGACCTTATTCATCTTTGTATTCTTGGCATTTACCAAGCATCTGATAAATATTTATTGTATAAACAGGCTGGCTCATATCCTAAGGACTTGGTTTTGCTTCTCTTTCACCCAGCTGACCCATAGAAGATCTGGAAGATATTTTAAGTATTGACTCATGAAAATGGGAAATTAACTTCAAGCAGGGTTGCTAAATGAAAGTCTAGAAGCTCCAAGCTGGTGTAATTGGCAACCTGGAGGGTGAGGATTGCCCAAGTAAGGAATATGTATCCCACCCAAAAGCAGTCAAAATCAACTTCTTGTGTATGGCCAAACAAAGTGATTTTAGCCCAAAGGACACAATTTGTAACTTTTGTGTGTAAAATTATGATTACTACTCTTCCTCCCCACCCCAAATACCTTTCTGCTTTTGTTACTCACCTGGTCCCTTTCACACCAATTCTCTAAGAAGAATTTTTTTTCTTCTCACTCCCTTACCTCTTTAAGGGAAGAAGCACTCTCTGTATCTCCTATCGCACCAGCTCAGTGTTGACAGTATGAATAGGTTTGGAGGTTTATCTTTGTGCATTATCCAGATTTTTGTCTGGATCTTCTAAGAGCCTCTGAGAAGAGAAGTGGAAGTCCCCTCTGTCTCTGGGATTCTGATTACAGCTTCCTGCAATAAAGCTGCCAAGACCCTCCCAGCTATGGCTTACCAACACCACCTCCCAACCTCATGCCAAGGTCAACTTCCTATGTCCAGAGTAGGCAGGTAAGACATCTCTGGAATTCAGAGCCTCCATGAGGGGCCTCTTACCTCTTCCTTCATTCAACAAATGCATAATAAATAAGGGCCAGCTATGCAACAGGTGTTGTCCCAAAAGACTTTGTAGTGTATTGTCAGAGGCAGCTGAGGAGCCAGGCCCTCAGAGTTCAGTTGGGTAAATGCATGGATGTTTGGAGGCACATAGATGCAAAAGACCTGAGAAGGAATCCCAGAAGAAGTCATATCTAAGCTGAGTCCTATCTAAACTGTTTTCCTAAAACAGGAGTTGCCCACGTGAGGAAGAAGAGGAAAGGCATACCAATCAGTGGGAGAAAAGGGGAAAGAAGAGAAGAGAGGTAGTTGGCTAGAGTCGTGAGCAAACAATGAAGCAGAAGAGATCATGAAAGGCCTCTTTGACATGCTAAGAACTTTCAATTGGCCAATGGGGAACTTTTTACGCCTTACGAGTAGGAGAATGACATGATCAGATTTACAGTTCAGAAAGATGGCACTGATGCTGTGTAAGAATAGATACCCAGGTGGGGATGACCTGGAGTTAGTTGGAACTCAGGAGAGAGACATGAGATACGGATAGAGTGTTAGCAGTGATAAGACAGCAATGGAGGTTCTAGGAGAAGAAATCCAGAGTGTGTTAAAGCAGTTGTTCTTGAACTTGTGCTCATGGTGGGATGTCCATGAATCCCTTGAAATTATATACACAATTTCAAGTGCAGGTAGAAATGTACATTTTTCTGTGGAAAGAGGAAATCCATAGCTTTCACTGCATTCTCTGAAAGGTCAAAGATCCAACAGAGGTTACTGAGAAGAAGGCCAAGAATATACCCTTAGGGAACACCAACTTTAAGGGTCAGGAAAAGAAAGAAGAGACTAGGAAGCAGCAGAGAGGCAGGATGAAAAACCAGGAGAGTGTGGTTGATACCATTATTTTGGGAGCTGAGGTAAGCTATATGACAAAAAGATTTAGGGATAATACGAGGATAATCAAGTTAGGATGGGATAGGAAACAGGGAGAAACTTGTCAGAAACAGTGGTGATAATCTCCTAAAGACATTCATAAAGCATACTATAGCTCTGACATGAGAAGTATAAAACGGTAGAATATCCTGGCTTGGACTTTCCCAAAGGGAAACCAGGCATCTGTGGGCTTCAATGAAATTCTTAGTGGTCGATTATTGTCCAGCACCTATTCTCTTCTTTTCCATCTGCTTTCAGAGTCATTGCCTGACAAAAACACCAAGGACCCAACCCCCCTGAAAAACACAATTTAAGGACGCCCTACTCCCAACTATCCAAGAATCAGGATGTGCCTATGGTTAGAGCCCCAGGAGAATGGGAATCCCATTCAGGGATGTGCAGAGTAAATACCTGATCATGTGAGAGGAATCCTATTGCCCAGTCAGCCTCATTCCCTGACTCTTCAGAAGGTTCTGATGTCAACAAAAAAACCTCTGCATAAGCACTATTTGTAAAGCCAAACACTAGAATCAACCCAAATGACCACTAAAAATGGACTAGTTGAATAAACTAATGAAGAACTCTGTAGCTATAAGAATGAATGAGGAATATGTCTCTACATTGCCATAGAGTAATCCCCAACACATATATTCAGTAAAAAAGAAAAAGCTAGGTGGAGAAAACATGTGTAGTCTGCTACTATTTACCTAAAAAAATTGATGATTGGATATACACACACACATATATATATGCATACCTTTAAACAAAATGAAAGGTACACATAAAAATTTTTAAATGGTCAACTCTAGACAGAGTAAGGAAATAGAGTACAGAAGGTAAGGATACAAGCTAGATTTCTTTGAATATATTGTTTTTTGTAGATATGAATCTGAAACCATGTAAATATTTTGCATGGTCATGAAATAAAATTTAAATTTGAAAATATCTACAAAAACCAAAGATAAAATGAAACTAACTGTATATCCAGTTGGTGGCATAGCCACTCAGAGAGAAACTATTTCAAGTGACTTTTGAAATCAGTAATTTGACCATACATCCTTAGTAGAATATATTGTAAGAACAAAAATAAATACAAAAATATGCACATTAAACTCTTTTCAGCAATCATATTGTTGGTGGTAATGTTGCTATTTATATTCTGAGACTGCTGTGTGTTTGTTGTAGAATAAATCAAATGAGTGATTATGTTGGTATGATTGAGAAGCAAGAATTTTGACATGATTGAAAGGAGATAAAAATGTGAGATTGATTAAGTAAAAACCCTATAGTACTGGATATGAATTGGAAGGATCAGTATGAATTCATATTTTATCTTTAAAACAAATAAACAAAAGATACTTGCTAGCTCTGTCCATCGAAAAGGCCCGAAAACAATAACTAACCCAGTAAAAATTAGCACCCCTATACCTATATTGCATCCTGTATATTCCATTACCCATTAAAAGGAACCAGAAGTCCTTTGAGAAATAGCTGATTCCTCATCTGGGACATGAAAGGTGCAAATATCTTGGCATATTAGAAAGCAAGGAAGTTTTCAAATACTATTAGGATATGTCAAAAGGACTCAGGAACCAACCTGAATATGTCCCTACCAGTCAAAGATGGGACAATTTGAACTGTAAAGAATTGAAACAAATCAAATATGTTTACATCCATGAGAGCATAAAGATACTATTTTTTAAAATCTTATTAGTCACCTTTGGAAGATGCTAGGGAAACGTCCTCGGTTGCCGATTATTATTATTATTATTATTATTTTGAAATAATTTTTTACTTAGACAAATGTTGCAAAAATGGTACAGAGAGTTCCCCTAATGTTAACACCTTACATTTCCACAGGTCAATTATCAAAAGCAGGGAATTAACATTGGTATGGTATTGGTATTGGTTATGGTATGGTATTGGTAACACCATTAACTAATCAGCAGACCTTATTTGAATTTCACCAGTTTTCCCAGTCATGTCCCTTTTCCCAGGATCCAATCAAGGAGCCCACATTACATTTGATGCCATGTCTTAGTGTCCTTCAATCGGTGACAGTTTCTCAGTCCTTCTTTGGCTTTCATGTCCTTGGCACTTATGAAGCCTCCAGGTCAGTGATTTTGTAGAATATTCCCTCAATTTGGATTTGCCCCATGTTTTCTCATGAGAAGAGTGAAGCTATGCATATTTGGCAAGACTACTACAAAAATGATATAGTACCCTTCTCAGTGCATTATATCAGGGTGTGATTGATGCCAATATATTTTATTACAAATAGAATTAACTTTCATCATATAGTAAGCTATTGTCTGCCAGGTTTCTCCAATGCAAAGTTACTGTTTTCCCTTTGTAATTAATATGTATCTTGTGGGGAGTTATTTTGAAAACTATGCAAATATCCAATTTCTCATCATACTTTTCCACTAATTTTTGCATCAATTGATGGTTCTTGTTTGCAACAACTATAACTGCAGTGTTTGCCAAATGGTGATTTCATATTTCCCTTCTGCCTTCTACATTTATTAATTGGAAGAAGAGCTGTCCCTTTTCCCACATTTATTTATTCTATTATTTATTTATATCAGCATTGATATTTATTCTTTGGGAATAATCCAATATTATCATGATTTGCTTTGTTGCTCAAGGTGGCCCAGTTTTGGCTATTGGGGGGTCCTTCCAGTTTGCTCCTGTGCCCTTTAGACATGCCCCATCATTTTTTGAGCACTTCCTTAGTTTCTGGCACTACAAGACATTCCAGGCTCCTTTTGTATTCTCTCTGTCCTAGCCCTGCATCAGCCATTTCTCCAAGAATCCCTGGAACAGTATTTGAAAACTGATATCTGGGCACTAGGTACACTCATTGCTTCTGGGTTGTTACTGCTTCTAGGCATTCCCAGCAGACAGAGCTAAGAAATAAATATATGTGTGGTCCACACATGCATATATCTATATTTATGTCTCTCATTGTCCCTATGTTTGTGTGTATGTGTGTGTGTAAATATACATATATGTATATAGATACACATATATAAAACCATGAGTTCATACTGATATCCCTTATTCTAACCCAACACCAACAGGGCTCAGTCTAGCCTTCCCACTTTATCTGGACATTTTTTTCTGTGACATTGAGAAATCTGATTAACACTATTAACGATATATACAGTTACTCCTTCAAGCCTAGTACACCTACTTCTCTACTACTATTCAACATTGAAGTTTCAGAGTTATCAATTGATACACCTGCCATAAACAAGCTTACAAGCTAGGGTACAATATTTGTGTACAGTTATTTCTGTCTTTAGCCTTATAATACAGACAAAATACTGTTTTCCAAAGTCACTGAGCTTTCTTCTTTTCTATTACAATCTTCAGTGTGGCTGTTATCTGTTTATATTACAATAAAGTTCGTTTGTTACTATGTGTGCTCTTAGGTTCTCCTCCACATCCTGGTTGATTTTAAGTATTTATTTCATTTGAGGGGTATGTGAAACATCGAAATATTGACTGTGTTCTGAGAGTCAGAGCTGTAGGTAAAGGTATTCTCAGCGAAGTGCTCCTCTCTCCTAGGCCCTACTATCCCATTCCAATCCCCCTGTTCTTTTTACCCCATTCCCACTCACCCTCTGCAGATATCCAATATTGTTAGTTTCTGGTTTAAGCTTTGTGTATTTCTTTTGCACAAGCATATCTCCTTTCTCATAAGGGCAGCATACTATAGACAGTATTTTGTACTTTGCTTTTTCAGTTAACAACATATCCTGGAAATCACCCATATGGAAGATCCATAGAGATCTTCCTCATTCTTTTTTACCGCTACATAGCACTCTGCTGCGTGGCTGTAACATAGTTTATTCAACCATTCTTCTATGTATGGACTTTTAGATTTATTTCCAATATTTTGCAATTAGAAACAGTGCTGCAATGAATAACCTTGTGTATAAGTTCTTCCATAATGTCAGGGGTGTATCTTTAGAGTAGATTCCCAGAGGTGGGATTGCTGAGTCAAAAGCTAAGTGCATAATTTTGGGGGATTTTCTACTTTAAAATAAATGCTGTTATGTATATCCAGTTTCCGGAGAGAATTTTTGAATCTCTTATAATAAACTGCATTAAGTTTACGGTTTCATAAAAATTGATTTTTGTTTAGGCTACTAGTGGTTACACTGTGAAAATATTGTAATGAATTTGTATTTTTCTGATTTTTCTAATAAAAATTGGTGAAGCTAGAGAAAATGTCAAAAGAATAATAATTTTTAAAAAGCTAAATTCATAATTTTGTCAGGTATTCCCAAATTTCCCTGCCAAAGGGTTGTAGCACTTTGCATTTCTACCAACAATATATGAAGGTCAAGTTTTCCCACAGTTTCATCAACAGAATGTGTTGTCATATTTTTAATTTTTGCTAATTTGATATGTAAGATGTGGTATCTCAGTTTTGTTTACAATTTAAATTTGTTTAATTATGAGTGAGTTTGTACATTTTTTCCAAGTGTTTAAGGGCCATTTTTACATCTTTTTGTGAATTGTCTTTCATGTCCTTTTCACATTTTTTGATTAGGTCTTTAGTCCTTTGTCCTTTAACTTTTAAGAGTGCTTTATGCATTAGAGATGTTAATCCTTTGTGGTACATGCTGCAAATATTTTCTCCCAGTTTCTCAGTTGTCTTTAACTTTGTCTATAGTTTTTTACTATGCAAAATTTTCTTTTATTCCGTCTGAGTTTTGAGTCAAAGTTAGAAAACCTTTCCCCATATTTAAAGAAATATCCACCCATGTGTTCTTGTAACACCAGTATGGTTTTATGTTTTACATTTAAATCCCTAATCTATTTGGAGATTATTCTTATGTATGATGTGAGATACAGACCTAATTTTCTTTTTCCAGATGGCTGCACCAGCACCATTCACTGAAAAGTCCATCTTTGACCCAGTAATTTCAAATGCAACCTTTATCCTAAACTAAAGTTCTATAAAGTTTCATGAAGTTCCTAGGAGCGAAAATGGGCATAGACCCTACTTAGTTCTATTTATGGGCTTTCTGTTCTATTTCAACCGGCCTATTTGTCTATTCATACACCAGCACCACACGGTTTAATTATAGAGGCTTACGTATGTCTTCCTTTCTGGTAGGCCTAGTCGCCCTCATAATTTCTTGTTTGCTGGTATAGCTTGTTTGTATTTTTATTGGGCTTAAATTAAATTTGTAAATTATCTTAGGAAAACCTGACATCTTTATAAAGTTGAGTTGCTCTATCCAAGATCACAGGATGCCTTTCCATTTGTTCAGTGTGTCTTTTCAAAAATGTTTTAAAATTTTCTTCATATAGGTTTTGCACATTTATTAGGTTTATTCCTGTGTGTTTCTTCTTTCTTGCATTTACAAATGGAGTTATGTCCTCTAACTGGTTATTATCTCTGTATACAAAAGTTATTAAATTTTGTAGGTTAATTTTATATCCTGCTACCTTTTATGTTTGAGTTAGCTTTACCCATGACTCTCTAGGGCTTCCCAGACATACTCTCATATAATATGCAAATAGAGAGTTTTACTTCTTTGTTAGCCATTCTTATGCCTCTAATTGATTCCTTCTGTCTAATTGAATTAGCTCACATTCTAGAATGCTGAATAGTAGTAGAGATAGTGGGTGTCCTTGCCCCATTTTGCTCTCACTGGAAATGCCTCTAGTGTTTCCCCAGTAACTAAAATATACTGGCTTGGTTCTAAAACATAAATATTTTCTCATGTTAAGAAAGTATTCCACAATTCCTATTTTAGTGAGTGATTTTTATAAAGGGTGTAAAAAGGGTGTTATTTTGAAAACTGATAAAGGGAAAGAATCAACCATTTGTTCTGCCTTTTCTGTATGATCTATACATGAGGGTAACCACATATGCAGTTGGAAAAGTTTCCCTTTAAGAATTACTTCAGCTAACAAACAAAGAAGGAATTAAAGAATATCACCACTTTGCAACCCTAATAAAACATCAATCTAGTCAATGATCATCAATAGCTACTAAATTCACAAAAGGAGAGACACCAGCCACCTCACACCTCCAGACAGAAGTCTACACCACCATCTATGAAGTCATCTTGCCAAAATATGTATTTATATATTTTTCACATATTATATACCTATATATAAATAACCTGAATCTTATCAAGTCTTGCCTCTAACTACCAATTTACAAGAAATTCAAGAGACAGAGGAAAATGTCAAACACCACAGAATACAGTCAGTAAACTAATGAACAAAT
>JAQZBX010102721.1:0-11128 GCA_029593785.1 Cabassous unicinctus | reverse complement strand
GAAAATTACACTGATTTTCATTATAATTTGGATACACTTCAGTAAATATTGGAGGTAAAATCAACCCACAGCAGCAATTACAAAATTGGCAATTAGTAAATTGTACCATTCTTTTAAAATAAAATATGTAAACAGAATCAGAATATAGTTCATTCAAAGTGTTGTGTTCTTTTGCTGTTGTTTTTATTTGAAGCTTTTGTCCTAATTTAATGCCTTGTTTTACATGTAGGTGATAATTACTTCTTGAACTTGCACACAGAATAAATGCACTGATATGGAATTAAACCCATAAAAAAGGATGCTTCTGTTTTTATCAGTCTTCATTCTTATTTTTTATTGTTACTCTGCCTGTTGAAATTATCTGAAAGCCTGATGATTCTACCTTGATCATTAGTACTGTAGTAAAGAAAAAGAATTGGATCCTGGATAATTGGGTGTTACCCGGGAACATTCAGAAAAATGGAGACAAATGATAAGGCCTGCAAATTAGCAAATTTCATTTTGGCATCAAGACAGTATAATGTGACAGACACAATGCTCATGTCAAATGTATATCTAGATGGGCTAATGAGGAAGTAAAATGTCCATTCAATGTGATTATTTTATTGGCATTTCCAAGGCATCCAGCTAAGAATGGCTTCCCTTCCAAGGCTGAACTCCGAGACCACGCAGTGAAATGGTCATCGGAATGTTCATCTTGCAGTTCCGTCCTTGTACAGGGCTTATCTCTAAGAACTCAGGGTAAATTTTCTGAATTAAACCAGTGAACTTTTCACCACGTCTTCTCATCCTCTCCTATTTTGTTTGCTTAGTTTTTTTCTCCTGCATTGCCTTCTGGGAATAATAAGATATGATTAAGGTGAAAGAGAATCAAAGACATTCTATAATTTTATTTGAAATAATTACAAACAATAGATGATCTGTATTGAAAAAGTTGAGCAATTTAGGAGAGAGGCAGTATAGCTTAATGGCTAACAGCTTTTGTTACCAATCATGGAGCTGGGTTGAAATGCCAGCTGTGTCCCTAAATAACTGTATGACTGTGGGCAAGCAGGTTACTCCCTCTAAGACACAATTTTTCATCTGTAAAATCAAACCAAGGTTGGTGGTTCCTGCCTCTGAGAATTGTGGAGGATTACAAGACCTACTCACCAAAAGCTTTTATCATTGTTTGGCTCATGGACATTCAATAATATAGTTTAATAAGTTAATAATAATATTATTATTATTGGACTTTAAATGCTGAATCACTATATCCTCAAATACAGATAAGAATAATATCTGCTTCAAAAAGGTGGTTCATTTTCACTTATTCAGAGTTTCAGACACTGGTCTTAGGACTAGTGATTAAAGATAAGACCCCTTGTCCTCATGCAGGAGAAGGAGCTAGAGAGTGATTGAACGTGAGAGAGCGACTTAGAATGTATGCTCAGGTGGTTGTGAGGACTATGATATTTGAAAGCATTTAGCACCATGCTGGACACTTGGAAAGAGTTCAGCCTTTGTCGGCAGCAATTCTCATTTCCTCAAAACAGGACCAAGATGGCAAATAGTTCACAATGTTGCCTCAAATCATGGCGAGCAATCTTCTGCTTATGCAGAGGGATGTTAATTCTTGACCTAAAAGCTTCACCTGTGTTTTAGGAGTGCTTTTTGCCTTCAAGTGGACAGGGCCTAAACATGACCCCGCATATGTTCCTACTAGAGTGTAGCAATCAAGTTGAAGCGAGAGTCACTTGACCTTGGAGGGCTGTCCTAGGCTGTAGTGTTCTGGACTTTAGTCTGAAGAGCCAGAGGCTCTTCTTGGGAATTATTATAGAGCATTGGTACAGAGGAATATGTTGGATAAGCGAATTTACTCTCCGGCAGGCATGTGAAGCATGTCTAAGAAAGGCCAATTTTAAGAACAAAATACTGCTGTGCTCTTGCTTGAAGCAGGCGACCTCAATTGCCTGGACCTCTCCGTGGGTGACAGACTGGGTTCTGTTGGGCCTGGAACCTCTAAAGGAGATCTCTTCCTCTGGCTGCTGGTACAATGGGGAGAAAGGCCTTTTCCTTTCAGAAATTAAGCAAGTGTCTCTATACAACCCTTAGGCAGGCCTTTTCTGTAGGAAAGAATGTCATTCTCTTATTCTGTATGAGAAGATGCTAAGGAACATGAAATGGTGATGAAAAAAATTCTACTATGGCATGCCGTATGTCTGAAAGATGGGACTTACTAGCGTAAGGAAATTATCTTGAAGAAAGAGAATGGAAGCGGAGCAAGACTTGGGTCTAACGAAAAGGCAAAGGGGAGAATAATTGTTAGGTACACTTTCCAACTTCATAATAGTCAATATATTTCACTTATTTTCAGGTATAATCCCCTTTCACTGAAAAGTTTTCCAGTACCTTTGTTCAAAAAAGATAATTTTCTTTAAAGCCACACATCCCCACATTTCTACAGGTGAAACTAGTTAAGGCCTGCAGGGCACATTCTGTTTACAGCCATCACACTCTTTAAAATGGAATTAGCAGGCCACAGGTGCTTCTGATGGTAGATAAGCCCCAGCTGCAACCTAACTTAGGGCTCCCAAGCAACTGAAGTTACTTGCTGCAAATGGTATGTTGCCTGAAGGAAGTTTCCATTTCTGGGCAACAAACTGGCAGGAAGGAAAGTATGCAGAACTGTGAGGTCAGCGATTAAGTTGTGGTAAGTACACATAAATTGTACATTCGAAGTGATGATAGAGGAGGGTCTGTGAAACGATTAAGATTATGTGCTTTGGAATCAGACAGCTGCAGGTCCTGGATCTGCCAGTCACTTGTTTTGTGCCTTAGAGCAAGTTCCTTAAACACTAAATTTGCCTTTTCACTGGTAAAATATAGGTTAAAAGTGTCTACTTCTATTATGTGATAATTAAATGAGATAATGCATTTAAAAGTGGTTATCACAGTACCTGAGGAAATAAATCCTCAATACTCCACACATCTAACCTACTTCAGCTTTTCTCTAATTTATAATATTAGAGAAATATTACAAATGCAGAAATGGGAAGTAGCTTCTTAATATTTAAAATGCTCTCTGCATATTAGTCTATATTTCATATGTTCATTGATCCCATTTGTAGACTTGCTTTCTCCTCAAAGTGAAAACTGACACAACTTTTTCTGAAGTTTCTTAACAATCTAGCTCAAAAAGAGAAACAGCTTTCTTTCCTTTACTGGTACAGAACATATTCACAGAATGATCAAATGTAAATAATTTCAGGGCCTCGAGTCCCTAAAAATTAGATTTCAATTATTCCTCCTTGAGACTAAATGCCATTTTTAAAAGAAAAAAGAACACATAGGAAAATATTGTTTTCTTCATCTCGAAGAGCATTTTCAGATTTCAAAGTTTTTAATTGTCATAACCTTTGTATGTAATGAGTAAGCTTGAATCTTAGATGCAGTCACATTTTCACATGCAAAGCATGCATAACATGTTGACACGTCATCTGGCTTACTTTATATCAGTGGTAGCTTTTGGAAATTTGGACTACTCTCTAACATGAAAACAACATAGTTTGATCTTGGCATACTCCTCAGACCTACCATTCTGATTTTAAGAAGAAAAGTTCCTTAATTAAACAATGATCAGGATTTTCTTTCTTTTTCATGGATAAGCTTTGGGTCATTTGTCACTGCCTGAAAGATTAGTCACTTTCCCACAAGCAGAAAAATCCCAGGAAGCTTTTTAACCATTGAACTAACTGCCTTGGGGAGTAGATAGGCCTTAAAGGTCCTCCCAGCAGCATCTTCCTCTGCTTCTTGCTTAGTGGTTTCTTGAGAGTATAATGATTCCTAGGCTCAGAGAGATCCTGAGCACAGCAGTTTGTGATGTATAGATGTTCTTGATGTCACTGAAGAATTAGAAATATCAGCACATCCTACAACTTCCTGTATGAATACATGAGTTTATAATCTAGATACTGCTGCCATGGCTGCAATCGAAGTCTTCACGGAAATGTCAAACTGAGAATTACATATAAGACGTTTAATAGAAGAGGGAGGGGGTTATTTTTAGGTCTTCTCTCTATACATTAGTTTTTCAAACTGTCTAAGAGTTGGAATTGGCCCCTTCCAAGACATTTTGAATCAAAATCTCTCAGGTAGAGGAAAGGAATCTACAGATTTTTAGCTCATAAACTGATTGAAATGACCCCTCGGGTTTGATATACAGCGTTCTAAAGTACAAATGAGTGAAAAATATGTGAGATAAGGCCAAAAAAAATTCTTCATAAGATAAATAATATGCAAACTAAAATCTGACAGAAAGGCCTAGGAAATAATGAACCTAATAAAATACTGACTTTTAAATTTTAGAACTTAAAAACTGAGATGTACATTAGAAAATGTGTGGAGTAGTATGAGATGGATACCTGTATCATTGTTGTCTGGAAAAGAAAAAGGGAACAATCTAAATGTCCACTAGAAGAGAAAAGATCAAACAAGATAAGATACATGTATGTTATGGACTACTCTGCAGTAAATTAAAAAGAAATCTTCGTGTAAAAAATTGCAAGACAGAATGTTGGACATTAAAGGCAAATCCTGAATGAAAACTGAATAAGTTTCCATTTATGTAAAAACTTTAAATAATGTGCGTACATATTCATATATAAAAGCATAGAAATGTGGAAGTCTGGGTTAAAAGCCTGGGACAAAATGCATTAAATGAACGATAGAGGTTACTTCTGAGATAGGGTGGCTAGACTGGGATTAGGAGTTATAATCACAGGTGTGTTTATTCTTTACTGTTTATATTAAAATATTCACCTTGATTAAAATAATGCATTATATATTTTAAATTTGTTCAGATGTTTATAAAAATATAATGGTATAGGAGTCGCTATTCTATTGGGAAATCCACATTGGGTTAAGAGCAGTTCGTCATGAGCCTTTTATTAATGTGCTAAATATATAGCACCTCTCAGTAACTGCATTATTAGAACAGGGGTCCAAATGTTTCCTGCCACCTCTTTTTGTAAATAAAATTTTATTGGAACCCAGGCATACCCATTCACTCACATTTTGTCTATGGCTGCTTTTGTTTTGCAACAGCAGAGCTGAGTAGTTGTGATAGAAACCATATGGACTGCAAAGCTGAAAATATTTACTATTTGGCTCATTACAGAAAAGTTTGCAAACCCCTGGATTCAATTAATAACTTTTTTTAAGAAAAAAAAGAAAATCACAGACTATCTCTTGGACATTTTAAATAGAGTAGATACCTTCACATATCGACTTAATATTTACCTACTAGAAAGTAGGACTGAAAAATAATTTAATCAGTCATTTCCAGCATCATGGCTCTATAAGTATTCCCTCACTTTGTGGTGGAAGTAAAAATCCAGCTGAGAAAACGCACAGAGAACATCAAATCATAAGTGGGAGGTGTTCAAAGACCAGGCAGTGTCATGTACGGTGGAGAGGGCATAAACTTTGGGGTTACTCCTGAGTTTGAATCCTGACTTTATGTCTTAACACTGTGATCTTGGATTTAACATCCTGGGTCTCCATTTTATCCTCATAAAATGGAGAGTGTACCTACTTTACAGTGTTGTTTTAAGGATTAGATATATTTATGGAGAAGTTTTATATCTGGCTATATTGAAGGCACTCAAGTAGTAGCTGTACAGTTTATCCTCACTACTTTTCGGAACTTTGATAGTGAAGTTATGGCAAACAAGCAAGACCTGTGGGTTGTAACTGTAAAACATCTTATTTCTGTCTAGCTACCTCTTTAAATGAATCCTATGATGCTAGTTTTCTGAACCCTGGATGTCATTTAGGACAAGTCCAATGTCATGTCTGGTCACTTTCATGTTTTTTCTTTAAAGTGTTCCAGGACATAATTAACAAGTCCAGCCTAAAGTATGCAAACTTAAAACAGTGCAAAATTATTCCTTTCAGCCTGTGTCTGAAAGGCTAGCTGTGTGGGAAAGGTGGACAGAGTTAACTTCTCTCTTTCCTTTTTCAGGAACTTCTGATCTTCCACTATCTTAAGGACCATGGCTTCTGATATTAGAAGAGGTAAGGAGGCAGGAAAGGACTTAGTATATTGGCATTTGTTTCCTTAATTTGTGGCTGTGGCAGATTAAAGATGCCTGCAATTTTTGGTACTCTTACATCAATAGATGGGGTTCCTGTCCTGTCCCCTTGAATCTGAGTTGGCCTGTGACTGCTTTGACCAATGGAATGTAGCAGATGTGATGCTAGGCCAGTTCTGTCTATCCTTTAAGATGACTTTCAGCTTCCTCCTTGGTCTCTTGGAGCCTTGACCTGTCATGTAAGAAATCTGACTAGCTTAAGAGCCAATGTGCTGTGAGAATCCCAGTATCCATGGAGAGTCCTTTGAGGTCTGGTTTTAGTTTGCTAAAGCTGCTGAAATGTAATATATCAGAAATGGGTTGGCTTTTACAATGGGGATTTATTAGTTTACAAGTTTACAGTTCTGAGGCTGAAAAAAATATCCAAATCAAGGCATCATCAGGCAATGCTTTATTGCCTATGATTCTGGACTACTCTCTCACAGGGCAATGCACATGGTGAGGCGGCATCTGCTGGACCTCTCGCTGCTCTTCCAGGTTTTGTTGCTTTGGCTTCTTGCTTCCACAGTGCGCTCTCACATTTTCACTCTCTCCTCATGTTCATCCTGTTTATAAAGGACTCGAGTAAGAGGATTAAGATCCATACTGGACCACATCTAAACAGAAGTAACCTAGTCAAAGGCCATGCTTACAAAGGTTTATACCTACAAGAATGGATTAGCTTTAAGAACATACTTTTCTGGGGACCCATAAAGCTTCAAACAGTCACAGTCACTTTCACAGGTATTTTGGAGACAGTCTTCCCACACTGCCCCACCCCATCCTTGGGACGTCTTACCTAAGTACCTTGACTAAGAGGCACTGTGGTCCTTACTACTCCTCAGTCATTAGACATTTCACATCTCTTGTTCCAGCTTGATTTGCTGAGCTTTGGCGACGTCTCAGGTTTCATTTTTGAACGAGACTAAAGACACCATGTTCTCTCTAACATGGCCCACATCTTGTCTAAGCAGCACACTCAGGTTTTCCTTGCCCTGGTGAACTCTAGATTTATAAGCTATACCGATATAGCAATGAATTCCTTTTTTAATCCTGACACAGAAGAACTGGCTGTACTACGTGTCCTTTAGATGGTACCAGGTGGGAATCACATACCAGTGTACTGTGTCCTCAGAATACAGGCGACACATAAAGTGGCCTCCCTGAGGCGCCTCTCTCAAATTCAGGTAAAAGGGAAGAAAACCATTCTTGCCAATTCTTACCAAGGATGTCTTGGTAGAAATTCAAACCCACAACTCTTTTCTACCAAAAAAATTCTTCTTTAGTCTCTCACCTCTAAACTTTATATGCTTACTTAGCGTGAGAGAAGGTTTTGAGGCACAGAATTTGTTTTACCTCATTCTTTTTTTAAAATTTTTATTTATCCCCCGCCCCCACCGCCGCTTGTGCTCACTGTCTGCTTTCTGTGTCCATTCACTGCGCGTTTCCTCTCTGTCTGCTTGTCTCCCTTTGTTGCGTCATCTTGCTGCGCCAGCTCTCCACGGGCATGGGCCACCTTGCCCTCACCAGGAGGCCCCGGGAACAGAACTCAGGGGCTCCCATATGGTAGATGGGAGCCCAACCACTTGAGCCACATCCGCTTCCCTGCTTCATTCTTTTTTGCATATTGCATATGGTGGCCTATCTACATACTCGAAAATGTGGAATTGATTGTTCTTAAGCCCCATTTCAAGATTTATATTTAGGATTCTTTTACCACACCATTTTCCTCTCTGGGATGGCCTGGGTGTCTTTTCTATTATGTAGGTTATAGATATGGCAGGAGGTGAAATAATGCTAACCTGGGCAGGAATCTTAAGAGAGAAAACACTTTGTAACCCCAATCCCTTGTAGCCAACAAGATAGACCAAGTTAAGATGTAAAATGCATGTTTTCCTCATTGATCTATCCATCTAAATGCTTGATGCTATAAACAGAAACTTTTTCTTTCCTAACCTTAGATCATTTTTGGATCCAAAAAAATAAGCCAAAGATGGTCTCTGAATCTGAATTTTGATAAGCTAAGGCACAAGGCATAACTTCATCTCTGAGCAAAGGGACCAAATGGTGGATTTCCTTCTGGAGGTATTTGGTGATTAATCAGAAGAGTTTACAGGAGTTTCTGAAATACATTTTTTGGGACAAGGCCCTAAAATTAAATTAAAGCTACTTACATAGCCTGAGGGGAAGATGTGTTATGCAAAATCTGAGGGTTTTTTTTTTTTTTTCACTTAAAAAAAAAAACAACTTTAATCTCTGAGAATCTGTAATAACACAAAACAGACACTTCTGAGAGAGAAGAGAGACTAGAAAACTGAATAGAGAGATTACATCAAATTCTACTGAAGTTTGCTAAAAAGTATGGGAGTATATAATACTTTGGTGCTATATCAGTATCAAAGAGAAATATATCTGAATAAAGGGTAATAATGGAAATTTAATAGACTGTGATTCTTTAAATTTGAATTGTCAGTATAAAAATAGCACTTGACTTGCAAGACAATTTACTGTCAAATACATGACATCGATACATTGGAAGTTTCATAGCTACCTAGTCTAGAAGCTAATTATACCCTTAAGAATTAGGGGAAATCAGATATAGATAGTTTTCCCGAAAAGGGTAAACTTGTCTCTTTATTATAAGAATGTAGAAGTTTTAACCATCTGTCAGGCAGTAGCACTTAAGAATTAACTTCAAACAATCAAGAATGATGTTTTGCATGAGAACACACATTGATCTGACAGCTTGCTATCCAAAGTAAATAACAATATGGTATGATTTAGGGGAGCAAGATGGGTTTGTAAACAGCTAAGCCTTAAGAAAACATTTTTCTTGTTTCATAGTAATATTGATTTTTCTAATTCCATGTGAAAAAAAATTCTATCATGTATCTGTTATAGTAAAGTTGTAGTCTTTATTGGTTTAATGAATTGTTGTGTTTTTAAAGTTTCTCTCCTGTCTCAAAAACCATCTGTTACTGGTTTATTTTGCAGTACCTTATTTACTAGAAGTTAGAAATATATTTATTTTTTCAAAAATATAAAAAATATCATCTATAATAGAATTTATCAGAGCAATTTTTATTATTGGCTTACTTGTCAACTAAAATGACAGAAACTATCTCTAGTACATGGACTGCATTATATTCACGTTTATATCTCTAGAATAGAACATACTTCTTGTCAATTGGTAGGCAATCAGTAAATAAAATATTAATAAAATGAATAATGAATGTGAGATCTGGACACTGTCTTCCATCTTTCAATCAGAGGTAATCTCATTTCTCTCTTTTCCTATGCCAGTCTCTAAAAACTGACATATCTGCATGAATCATGGGGAAAAACATGAAATATCTTTTCTCTTAATTAATTGAGTCCTGAATACAACCAGAGACTGAAGTTAAACTAAGATCTATAAATGATTAAGCACAGCAGTACAATTTGCAGTGCCTTTTTCATAAGACCAGGAAATGATTTGCTGAAATGTTCTGGAGTCAATGGCCTGTTGAGATAAAAAGATACTAGATACACTAGTCTACAAAATAAGCATAGTAGTAGTCGCAACTCATGTAAAACCTCATGTAAAATCTGAATATGGGTAATATTGCGCATATAAGACTGTTTTTCTTTGAAACTGAACAAATGTAACTGTTACAAGATATTAATATCAGGCATAAAAAACATTATGCTAAGTGAAAGAAATCAGACACAAAGTACTACATATTGTATGATTCCATTTATATAAAATGTAAATATAAATCAATTTATAAGGATAGAATTAGGTTAGTGGTTATGTAGGGCTGGGGAAGTATAGAAGGATAGAGAGGTAACTGCTAAGGAATGTGGAGTTTTTCTTTTTGGTGTAATGAAATTGTTCTAAAATTTTTTGTGGTGATAAATGTACAACACTGTGATTATACTAAAAGCCATTGATTGTACACTTCGGATGGATTTTGTGTCTGTGATTATAGCTCAGTAAAACTGCTTTAAAAATATTCTATTATACGTATGTTATTTTTAAGAAATGGTTAATAAGGATAGAAGACTTAATCACAAAACATCCAATGGCATGTGTGTATATCTGTTTATTCTGTTATTTTACTCTTGCAACTTTAGAACTTTCAACCTTTGTGTCTATGTTATTTATTAATTGAGAACCTGGTTACCTATTCTGGATGAGTTTTCGTGTTAGCCAATGGGATATAGCAGCTATCGAGGCAAACAACATCCCTGTCCTTATGGAACTTCCATTCTATAAGAAGTAACAGGCATTAAGCAAGTGACCAAAAGTGAATATGAATAACTATATCAAGTGAAGAAAATAAACAGTGAGTGGATGAATAACGGCAATGGGCAGAAAGGGTGACAGAGATAGGGAGAAGTTTGAGGAAGAGGAAGACTACAGCAAAGAACTAAAGATCGAGTTTCCTAAACATGGAAGGAGTTAAGATTGTAGCTTTACAAACAGACACATCATTAAATCAATGACTTAGAGGATGGAAGACAGTCTGGAAGGGGGAAATGACAGGATCCAGGACAAGCAGGGACTTACAGGTCATGATAAGCAAGTTGGGTCTTATTCTCAGTAAAATGTGAAGCAATTTGGTGTTTTAAGAAGTGATATGATTTAGTTAGGATTTTTTTTTTCTCTTTTCTGACCCCTGTGTGGAGAACGGATTGAGGTGGGGAAGCCAGTTAGGAGGTTAGTGCTATGGTCCCATTGAAAATCTATGGCAATGTAATGATCTATCTATTTGGAAAGCAATAGTCTTAACTAGAGTGGAGGGAGCATGGAAACACTGGAGAGATTTTGGAGGTTGAGTCATTCTTAGTGTTGATGAATTAGAAATGGGAGGATATGGGAAGCTAGGGAAAAAGGGATGACTTCTCATTCTGTTTGTTTTTGGTTTTGCTTGATCACATAAAGTAAAATTCTCAGACCAACTCATTTTTCATCATTTCATCATATCCCTGCAGGATAATCCGTGAAGGTTTTTAAAAAAAATTTTTTTTTT
>JAQZBX010102720.1:0-11127 GCA_029593785.1 Cabassous unicinctus | reverse complement strand
AGCCTCAGCTTGTGAGCCCCAAACCCACTTTGCTGTGGAAGTGGGAAGAGGAATATTTATTATTTCAGGCCTCTCTTTGTCTTTTGTTTCCCAGAGAATGACCTCGGGAGGCCAAAGTTACGGAGTGACATAGAAAACCAGCCTCAGCTCTTCACCTGACCTGGGATAGGGGCACTTGGCAAGAATAGATGAGCAGTGTGCAGAGATTGGGGTACCTGACTCCCCCCACCCCACCCCCTCAATGGGTGAAGCCTGCGGGAAGGTCTGATCCAGCTTCTCCAGCCTGTTCTTCTGAGCCCCAGCCCTCCTCCAGCCCTGCTGGTCCTGCCTAGGTGGTCCTCCTCTTTGCTCAGGTGCATCCCTCTGCCTAGAATGATTGTTCCTGTTCCCTGCAACTTACTCCCACCCCTGCCTGTTGAAATTCAACCAATTCTGTCTGAAACCCCTTCCAAGCCACCTTTTCCATGGAGCGCATCTGGATCTCATGGTTTGGAAACTATCAATTCTGCTTTTGATCTTCCTGAATACCTTGGATATCAGGAAGTCCTGCCACTGTCTGCGCTGGATTGGAATCATAAGTCTACTCTGCTGGACTTAAGTTGGGGCTCCCTTTGGAGGGTGATAGGGCTGTGGGAGTCCAGAGCCAAGGAGACAAGCACCTCTCTCTGTGAAGCATCTGGGCCATCCTTTCTCTGACTTTCATAGGTACATGGCAGAAGGAGACAGAGAGCACAAAGCCTACTGACAGTCCCTTTGGTAGCTCCACTCAGAAGTAGGGGTGGACGTCATGAGGTCCCATGACCCCACCTCGCCCTATTTCACCTCTGGCCTCATATTGCCTGAGGACTTAACTGCAGCCTGCAGCTTGGTGTGAGGGTGCTTTTTCCCTGCCTGGGGTTCCTTATCTCTTGCAGCCTCTCTCTCCTGCCATGGGCCCCAGCTTTTGTGTCGGAGCTGGGCTGATGCTGGTGCTCTGAGCTTCTGTGGCTTGTCTGGTGGCCAAGGTACCTGGGCCTTTTGGTTGCCCTTTAAGCTTAGCTCAGCTACCTTATCTCTGACCTGTGAAAGCAAAGTCTGAATGGGGTCCCTGGTAAGGGCTTGAGCATCATGAAGCAATGTTAGGAGCTTGTTGCATGACTGGACAGGTGATGGAGAAGGAGGTCCATAATAGGGCCCTGCTGCTGACCTCTTCCCCCTCAGTTTGGGCAGATAGCTGAGGGAGAGTTGTCCTTCTCCTTACCCAACTTTCCAGGTGAGCATTTTTGGCTGGCCATCAATGCCCAGGAGCTAAGGTGTGACCACCCTGTGGCTCTTTCCATCCCACCAAAGGTGGAAAGAAAACAAGTAAAAGAACCAGATTTTCTGAGCCTATAATGGACCAGCTTTTGTCTCAGGCACTTTACAAATATTATTTTTTCTAATTCTTACAAGAACGTCCTAGGGTTGGTATTATTAGCCCCATTTTGTAGGTGAGGAGACCGAAGTCCCAAACCAGTTGTTGGCAGAGGAAAACCTTAAATCTGGATGGTTCCAAAGTTTATGTGTTACCCTTTCACCACATGGTTACCAAAGACCTTGGAATCCTGGGAATATCCTCTGCTTGTTCCTCTTCTTTCACCCAAAGTGCTGGATTAACTCCCAAGGACCCTGGTTTTCTGACTCAGGTGCCCCAACATGGACAGAACTCACATTGGTAGGTGGTTGAATAGGAATTATCTATTAAGTGGAGAATGGGAACTTGGTCAGTCAAGAGATGTGGAATGATGCTGTGGCAGTTTGAGGCTTTTGTGGACCCTAGAAAAGATCCCGTCCTGAGAGAGAATCCATTCCTGTGGGTGGGAACCTGTCATAGGTGGGACATTTTGATTAGATTACTCCAGCCAAGGGCCTTTTGATTAGATTTGTTTGGTAAGGCATGACCCAGCACAGGTCTTTACCCTCTTACTGGAGTCCCTCACAAACAGGATGAATATGGAGAGAGACACAGATGCTCAGAGAAGAGCCCACAGAAGCTCAGAGAGAAAGCCAAAAGGCAGAGAGACCAGCAGGTCCTTTAGACCTTCAACAGTTCTGTGAGGCAGAATCCCCCATTTTACAGATGGAGAAACTAAAATTTAGAGGTGTTAAGTACCTCATGCAAGTTCTCCTGAGTTGTAAGTGCTGGAGGCATGATTTAGGCCCATATCTGTATGTTTGGTTTTGCAAAGCATAACGGGGTCACAGAAAATGATAATTTCACTAATTTTGACATATTCTCCCTCATCCCAGACATCCAACCTGTCTCCATATTGCATTGGGTCATCCTTCATAAAATTTCTTGTATTCAATTCTGCTTTTATTCCCTCACTTCAAACCATACCCCACCTTCCTCTTATCCTCTATTCCCCCAACTTAATTCTCTTCCCCAGTTTTACCTAGTTGTTTTAGTTTGCTAAGAACTGCCTGCAGCAATACACCAGAAATGATTTGGCTTTTACAATGGGGGTTTACTTGCTTGAAAGCTTACAGTTCTGAGACCGTGAAAATGCCCAAATCAAGGCTTCATCAGGTGATGCTTTTCTCCCCGAAGACTCATGGCCATTGATTCTGGATTCCTCTGTCAAATGGGAAGGGATATGGTGGCATCTCCCTTCTCCTCTGGGTCTTGCCACCTTCAGCTTCCTGGTTTCCGTGGCTTCCTCTCTCAGCTTCCATGGGTTTCTCTCTGTGCTACTGTGGGTTTCACTCTCCATATTCATCCCTTTATAAAGGGCTCTAGAAGGAGGATTAGGACCCACCCTTAGCCATGTTTTACCGAAGTAATCTAGTCAAAAAACCCTTAAATGAAGTAATCTAATCAAAAGGTCTTACCCACAATAGGTTCACACACACAGGAATGGATTAGTTAAAGGACATGATTTTCTGGGGTCTACCCAGCTTCACCGTCACACTTGCTCTCATCTTATCATTCATGCCTGGACTGTTTCAGCACCATCCCTACTGCCTTCTCTCATCTTTATCCACTTATTTCCCTACAAGCCATTCTGGTGAAACATCTGAATTCCAAAAGCCCTAAGTCCAGGCTTAGACACTTGATTTAAGTGAGGTCAATCAGACTTATTAGCCAGAAATTTGGAAACTGAGAAAGGAAAGGCCATCTCTCTTTGGATGCCTGCACTTTAAGATGTAAAACTGAGACTTACTTGGTGGCCACACTTCCTACCACATGCATCTGAGAAATAGCAGCTGGTCTACAGAGGGAAATAATGAGACAGACTCACAGACATGAGAGGGGAAGAGAATATTTGTAGGGCACTTGAGTTCCTAATTCCGGGTATACATTCTCTTAGATAATGCAACTTGACTGGAAAAAGTAATGTCACGCTGACTTTCAATTCATGACCTCATTTGGGCACTAGATGCTGAACTGCAATCTTGATACGTATTGCTAGTCTGTTCCCTCTCCCACTCTCCTAGATGACAATGCTTTAACTTCTCATCTCTCCTTGAATCCCAATGTCCCTTCCCCCTACTCATTCTCAGAGGCCTCTTATTACATTGACAATATAGAAGCAATCAGAGAACTTCCCCAAGCTCCTCCACCACACCTCCCTCCCTCCCTGCATCTGAACCCATTCTGCCTTCGTCCATGTAACTGGGAACAGTTTCTGTGCCTATTGTCTGGTGCTCCTCTTGAGAACCAGCTTCTACCCCCACTAACCTGCTCAGTGACATCACACCACAGGTTCTTTCTTGCCTTATTTCAAAAATAACAACAAACCTCTATTGGATTATTTTTTATCAGCATACAGTGTGCTGTAATTGGTCTCATTAAAAAATCCTAGGAACTCACAGTACCTTCCCATTTTTTCTGCTCTGCTTTATTGAAAAATTCTTTGAATTATCTATATTTTCTGTTTCCAACCACCTCTTCCCTTTCTTTCTCTTTTAAAATATAATTCACATACCACAAAATTCACCATTTTTAGGCATACAGTTCAGTGGTTTTTAGTATATTTACTATGTGCAACCATCACCACTCTCTATTTCTAGAACATTTTCATCACTCCCAGAAGAAATCACCTATCCATTAACAGTCATTCCCCATTACCCCTTTGCCCCAGTCCTTGGCAACCACTAACATTCCTGTCTCTTTGGATTCGCCTATTCTGGATATTTCATATACATGGAATCATACAATATGTGGCCTTTTGTGCCTGGTTTCTTTCACTTAGCATGAGCTTTTCAAGGTGCATCCATGTTGTAACATGTATCAGTACTTCATTTCTTTTCGTGGTGGAATAATATTCCATTGCATAGATATATCACTTTTTAAAAATCCATTCCTCAGTTAATGGACATTTGGATTGTTTATACTTTTTGACTATTCTGAATAATGCTGCTATGAATGTTTGTGTACATGTTTTTGTGTGACCATATATTTTCAATCTAATCATGTGGAAGAAGAAAAAGAGGCAGAAGCGTGAATCAGAGATATGTGATGTGAAAAGGACCTGAGCACTGTTGCCAGCTTTGAAGATGGAGGGATTTGGCCACAAGCCAAGGAATGAAGCTGGAAAAGGACCTCAGTTTACAGCTAGTAAGAAAATAAGGACTTCAGTCCTACAACTGCACAGAACTGAATTCTGCCAACAATCCAGATGAGCAGGAAACAGATTCTCCCCTAGCACCTCCAGAAAGGAAGGCAGTCTAACAGCACCTTGAGTTTAGCCCAGTGGTATACATACCACTTCTTACCTACAGAAGTATAAGATAATATTTTTGTGTTGTATTAAGCTAAGTTTGTGGTAATTTGTTATGGCAAACAATATAAAACTAATAAAGATGTCATACTGTCACATGGTTTTAAATATGTTGGCTATTCCAAAGTTTATATCTCCAGCTTGGATCCCTCCTCTGAAAACCAGCGTTGTAAATATGCAACTGTTTACTTGACATTTCCCGTTAGATGTCTGTTTAACAAGCAAAAAGCAACTTAAGCTTGAAACATGTGCCCCACACAGTCTTCCCCACTCCAATAAATGTCACCTCTATCTCTCCATTTGTTCAGACCACAAAAACTTGGTGTCATCCTTGATTTGATTCTTTCTCTCATACCCCATACTCTTTTAGCAAATACTGATATCTTTCCATTCAATATTTATTAATATATATTTTTATTCTATATATATATTCATAATACAACTACTTCTCCCCCACCTCCATAATCTCTCACCTGGACTATTGCAGCAGCCTCACAGTCTCTCTGCTTCTGCTTAAATAGCATTTGGAGTAGGCCCCGTGCGCGGGTGCACTGTCAGGCCCCACGAACGGGTGAGCCCATCAGGCCCCACCAAACCATGCAGCAAGTTGATGACGTAACAGGAGAGTGACACAAGGGAGTCAAGACGAGACATGCCGAAAAACCAGGAACTAAGGTGGCGCAGGTGGTAGTAGGATGTCTCTTTCCCACATTGGAGGCTCCGAGGATTGAATCCCAGTGAAGGCAGGAGGAGAAGGATGAGAAGAGAAGGCAGGAAACAGACACAGAGAAAGGTCCAGTGAATGGACACAAAAATAGCAAAAAATGGGGGTGGGGGTGGGGGTGGGGGTGGAGGTGGGGTGAGTGGAGATAAAAATGGATAAAAGTAAATAAATAAATAAAAAATAATAGGCTGGGTTGGGGAAAAATACAGCAAATACAAAGTATGGAGTACAGTTAGCACTGTGGTAATATTTTGATGATACTCTTTCACAATTTCTAACAAATGTTTCACAGCAATGCAAGGTATTCGTGGTGGGGTGATGTATGGGAGCCCTGTATGATGTTATGCATGCTTGTTTTGTAAGTTCACAACTTTCACTATACACTTATTGTTTATGTATGTTCATGTATGAATGATATACTTCAATAAAATAAAATAAAAAAAACAAAAACCAAACCAAACCAAAACAAAAAACAAATAAATAGCATCTGGAGTGATCCATTCAAAATGTAAGTTGCATCATGTCACTCCTTAGCTCAAAACTCCCACATGGCTGCCATTTGATCTGGAATAAACACCTTATAGGGGCCTCAGGCCCTGTACCATCTGACCTCATCACCCATGCTTCCCTCCTGCCTCAATCCACTTTAGCCACACTGGCTTTTTGCTATTCCGTGAACATACCAGGTATGCTCCCACCTTAGGGCCTTTTCTTCTGTATGGAATTCTCTTCCTCCAGGTATGTGCATGTCTCATTTCCTCTCCTTGTTCAGGTCTTTGCGTAAATGTTTTCTTCATGGTGAGGCCTACCACAATCCCCTGCAGCCTCCTCCTACTGTCCTCATCCCTCCTCCTTGTTCTGTTTTTCTCCATAGCACTTGTCACTGGGATGTGAAGCTAGGTACGTTTAGTCTGGGCATTTGACTACTATGGGAAAAAAATGAGGACTCAAAGAGTGAGCTGCTAAGCCTGGTATGTGGATATCATTATTATTCCCAGGAAACACAACACTGATAAGTAAGTGAATTTGCCAAGTCACATAACTAATAACTGGCAGAGACTGGATTCAAACCTTGAGTTGGATTATAAAGCCCATACTCTTGACCACTATATTATACTGGTTAAACAAATTACGGTCTATACACATGACAGAATATATTTTAGGTAATAAAAAGGATGAGGTACATTTTTATATATTTAAATAGAAAGACTCCCATGGATTATTATAGGGTTACCGAAGAGCATATATAATAGTGTCTTGGTATTATAAAAATATATGTAAATATGTTTATGTAGGCATAAAGGAAGTTTAAAAGTTGATATGCCAAAACAGTTAACAGTGGCTATGGCTATCTTCTGAGGTCTATCTCTTTTTCTGTATTATCAGATTTTTTTATAACTCTTATCAGGAAAAAAAAAGATGATCTATTGCATGTACTGAGCAGGGCAAAGCTCTGTTTCAGGAAGATTAGGCCAGACATATGCCAAAGAGGAAGCCTATCATCTGGAAAACCTCATATTCCCTTTTTCATTTTCTATTGTGTTCAGTACCTTTTATGAAATCATTCCTAAACATCTCTGGATCTGTTTAGGTAGAAGAGGCAAAGTGAAAGTTTTGGTCTAACTGGCCAAATGGACACCTCCATGAAGTGCTCACAACCCTGACTCTTCCTTAGATCACCAAACCACATATGCCTGGATCCCATCCCCAAACTGGGCATCATCTGTATTTTAAAAAAAACAAAAAACTTAATAGGCGGTTCTGATGCATGATCAGGGCTGAGAATAGAGAATTTGGTCTATATGGAATCTTCATAAAATCCAAATGGGAACATATATGGCAAAGAGAGTTTGAGAATTTGTCTCCAAGATAGTTCTCAGTGTGTTCTTGGTGCATAGTCCAGTAAATGTTGGTTGAGTCAAGAAATGAATGAATGATACAGCCCCACAGACTGGCATCATGGTGCACTCACCATGTTTCAGAATCTAACCCTCAGAGCTCAGAGGCTCCATCTCATCCATTGCCTAGAATTGACTTGACTTGGGGATGCACAGTCTTGCTAACAAATCTCATAAGACATTGACAGACAAAACAAGAACATGTATTTATTAATTTACAGTAAGAAGAATACTTGTCAATTGAACTGGATATTCCTGATAGCCTGACCAATGCATCTTCTTCCCAAAGGGAGACCATGCTGGAAGCCAAGGCATCAGTGGGGCTGCTTGGTGAGCAGGATCAGGACAAGTGAGCAGATGCTTCTGGTGTGGATCCACACTTGCCTTCAACAGTCTGAGCGATCTCCATTTCCATGAAAGGCTTGACATGCCTGGGGAACGTGTTCTCCTGCCATCCTGACAGAGCACTTCATTTGTCATTCACCTTTATTTCTGTTCCATTTCTATCAGCCCTCCTTTTGATTGACATATTTTTTCTTTAGTCATGTTCATCTGTGAGATTAAGTCTTGCCTTGGTTTGTGAATAGGCATTTCTCCCTATATAATGATTTTATATACCTCTGCTGTGAATTAAGAAAACAAAACCCTTATAACCCTCATTTCCAAGTTCTTAGCAGATGGTATGGAAGGAGAAGGCAACCCCTCAATACACCACACACAACCAGCTGAACCACCAAGCTGCTTTTGCCAACAGATGCAAAGAGAAAAGCTGTGAACTGGGTCATAGGATCCTATGGCTTTCATGGTTAGAATCTTTACCCAATTTATCACTTAGCTTTTTGGAAAGACCCTCATATTTAAAAAGAGCAAAACAAACAAAGAAAACTCTAACAAAATGTAATATGTAATTAAAGTCTACTCAATAAAAAAATCTCATGACAATTTATGGGAAAATATAAATTACTAAAATTGGTTTACATGTATATGTGTGTAATCCTCAAGAAACCAAAACAGAAATTATTGAAAAACTTATACAAGCATTTTCTCCTTCAAAGGCATGAGGCCAAATCCCATTACTGGTGAATATTTTTAAACCTTTGAAGAATAGGCAATTTCTGTGCTAAGAAATATGTTTTAAAACTTGACAGAAGATATAGAAGACATTCATTTATGATTTTGAAAACCTGACAAAGCACAAAAAAGAAAATGAAGTCCCAATCCTCTCGTCAAAGCTTCTTGGGTACCTCTCTTTTCCCTTTGATTTCTGCTGGAAACTTTTTCTTAGTCAGCTGGACTCCTAGCTTTCCAAGGAGCCCGAGAAGGAGAAGGCCTTTTGCCAGCATCATCCATAATAATGTAAATAAGAATACGGGTGTAGTCTCTGTTGGGTCAGAAAGAGAGCGGGGAGTGAGAGCCTTCTTGGTGACTGGACGATGGGGCAAGCCATGGTCCCTGTAGTGGCTGTCTCAATGCCAGGACTCCAGACCACTTAATGGTTCTGGGGAAATCAGGACTTTGGGCTTGGAGTGGTCCTATGTGACATTGCCAAAGAGTTTACTAGAGTCTAAGTGTCCATATTGGAAGGAAACTCACCTGGAGTCCTACCCCATCCTGTGCTTTCTAAACAGCCCCTGCAAGTGACTGTGCCTGTGTTTACCCTGCCAGAGACAGACAACTATGTCCCAAAGAGTCTATTCCATTTTTGGATAATGCTGACTACAGAAAGTTCTCTAATATTAGGAGTCAAAAGCTGCCTCCCTCTAGCTTCCTCTTCTCATACTAGTTTCTCTCTTGAGGTCACTCATAACAAACACGAGTCCTCATCCATTTGCAGGCCCTTCAGAGCAGAGCAGAGGTAAATAGCAGTTCCTGGTATGACTGTTGTTTCTTTTCTTAAAAAGCCCTGATGTGGGAGCAGATGTAGCTCAAGTGGTTGAGTGTTTGCTTCCCATATATGAGGTCCTGGGTTCAATCCCTGGTACCTCCAAAAAAAAAAGCCCTGATTCTTCTTCCTCCACCCCTCACTAGTATGCTGGGGTATATGCCAAACTTTACTATCTCTGGGTGTCCCCACCTGGTGGTGTCCCAGGGGCTGGGAAGGTTAGGATATCACATTTCCCGGGGAAGGTAAATACCACTCCCGTCCCCCAATCTCCTGGGAAAGGAAGGTCGCCCAAAGCTTGGTACGCTTACTTTGCTGAGGTGAACAGACTTCCCCCAGGTGTAAGGTAGCATTTTTCTGGTCCATGGAGTTGCTGACCACACAGGCGATGCTGGCAGTGGGCTGGCTCAGGCTCAGGGGCAGGCTCACAGCCAGGGTGGAGGTGTTGGTGACAGGTCCCTGTGTCCCTCTTTGCTCCAGCCCCCTAGGGAGGCCCTTGCTCTCCCAGGTCAGCTTCAAGTCCTCTGTGGTCCCTGGGGCTGTGCATTCCAGGGTGACATTGCACCAGCTTGCAGTGATGGACGGTGGCTTGGCCAGGAGCAGTGGGTGAGGGGCAGGCTCTGGGGTAGCAGGGGACAAAATAATTATTATTGCATTTGTGTAGTACAATCCTCATTCATTATCTCATTTAGTTTCAGAGTAACTTCTTGGGAAGGCAGGATATTTCTCAGCCAAAGAAGTGAGGCTTGGAGAGGTAAAACAGTTTACCTAAAGTTATAGAATTGGAAAGCAATCCAGAATTTCAATTTTAGGGAAGGGAAGATGACCAGAGTCTCTCATTCTCTCCACCACCCGTACTTCCCGTCCACACGACACACAGCTGATTCATCTCACCCTGCCTTCCAACATACATCATCATATCCTTCAAAATCCCCATAGCACTTAGTGAGATATAATCAGACTTCTTAGGCAAATATCTTGCATGTGCAGAATTGCAAAGGAGGTTCTGAAAACTGGTTTTGAAACTCTTAAGCCCTCACCCATACTGAAAGTATAAAAAGGCTAGGATTCGGAGAATAAGGGCAAGAAATTTCTTTGGAGAGAGTGATGCTGTGAGAACCCTTCCCCCCATGGATGTCTGCCCCTCTCCTTATGCCTGGTGAGAGGGTCTTCAATGGGACCATTCAGAGGTGTGTGCTCTGCAGCTTGTAGATGTAGTGGACAGATCCTGACTCACACCTGAGAAACCATGGTCACAGAGTAGGAGCTGCAGGGAAGAAATTGCATGGCCAACATATGTACATGTTTTTTCATGAATTAGAGGCAGGATCTTCTTAAAAGCACTTTGTCAACATGGCCATCTGGAGGGACAATAGAATCCTAATAGAGAGCATCTGTGTGGAAGTGAATTAGCCAAGAACCAGGAGCCAAAGAGAAAGACCTAAGTGGTCATTCTGAAAGTACAATACCTATGACAAGGTAGGTGAGAGATCCCCAGCATGGGAGAGGGGCGGCCTCCAGGGAATGTATGAAAATGTGAGAAAGTCAGCTTAAATACTACCAAGCCTGAGAACCCAACTGCTTGATCACCACAGCCATACTGGTCAGGGAAGACCTTTCCTGTCATCTCCAATCTCCCATCCTCTTTGCTCCCCCTCTCTTCCCCCATGTCCTCATGGAGCTTGGGGAGGGTCTCCCTATCATTTTGCTCTTCTCTATAGACCTTGTGGGCCTTTGCCAGGGAATTTTGTCCTGGTCTTTGGGTATTGCTCTCTGCACCTGCTGCACCTGCTGCTGATGTACCTGGTTCTGTTTGTCTTGGACTAGCATGGGCAGCTGCTGCTGATGTCCGTGGTTCCTGCCACAGCCTGCTGTAGTGCA
>JAQZBX010102719.1:0-11127 GCA_029593785.1 Cabassous unicinctus | reverse complement strand
CACAACCCCCATCTACCCCTTTAGCAGAAAAACTGCTAATATCATAGGAGCAATTGGGGACCAGTCAAGCCAATGGCCTTTTGGCCAGTCAAGAACTTGCCAGCTCTGTGGCCATGAAGTAACACATGAATTTCTGTACCTGCCTGAATATCCAGTTCCCTTGCTTTGTAGGGACCTTTTAACCAAACTGGGAGCCCAGATAACTTTCAAACCTGAAGGGCCAGCAAGCTTAAGCCTCGGGACTGCCCTCACTCTACTTGTCACCATGCCCCAAAGCAAAGAATGCAGACTTCATGCAGAAAAAAGTTCAGGTCAGAATCTGGGAAAACTGCTGGAACTTTTCCCTCAAGTTTGGGCAGGAAAAAACCCACCAGGAATGGCACAGAATGATGCACCCATCACCATTGACCTGAAGCCTGGGGTGTTCCCGATCCAGCAGAGACAGTATCCGATCCCCCGTGAAGTGCAATTGGGCATAGTCGAACATATAGATTGCCTGAAGAGAGAGGGGATCCTAATTGAATGCCAGTCACCTTGGAACATCCCATTACTGCCAGTAAAAAAGCCAGATGGGACCAGATATCGACAAGTGCAGGATTTATGAGCCATTAATAACGCCACTCTCACCTTACATCAGGTTGTTCTGAACCCGTACACCTTGTTAGGACAGCTGCCACCTGAAGCCACATGGTTCACTTACCTGGACCTGAAAGATGCCTTCTTCTGCCTGTGGCTGGCCCCCGCAAGCCAGCTTCTGTTTGCCTTTGAATGGGAAGATCCCAAAACCCAGCAGAAAACTCAGCTTGACCCGGCTCCCGCAGGGCTACGAAAACTCCCCTACCCTTTTCAGGGAAGCTTTGGCAGCACATTTGGCCACATACCCCCAGGAAAACTGCAGGTGTGCTCTCTTAAAATATGTAAAATGACCTCCTATTTGCCAGTGAAAAGAAGAGGACTGCTGGAAAGGTACCCAGGCTCTCCTACAACTTCTAACACAGAGTCGATACAAAGTGTCTTGGAGAAAGGCCCAGATCTGTAAACAGCAAGTCAAGCACCTTGGGTTCAATATCACACAAGGGCACCAGATGCTCAGACCTGAATGAAAGAAAGTGATCTGCACCATCCCTATCCCGACCACAAAAAGAAAGCTTCATGAGTTCCTCGGGGCTGCAGTGTTCGGCCTCATCTGGATTCCTGGGTTTGCAGCCATGGCCAAGCCCCTTTACAAAGTTCTGGTGGGTCCAGAAAAAGAGCCTCTTGCCTGGGGAGAAGTTAAACAGAGGGCCTTTCAAAACATCAAAAGACAACTTGACTGAGCCCCTGCTTTGGGGCTCCCAGATGTAACTTGAAACTTTAACCTGTTCATGCATGAAAAGAACAGAGTAGCATTTGGGGTTCTCACACAAAGTCAGCCCCTGGCAAAGACCTATTGCTTACCTCTCCAAGCAGCTGGACTCTGTGGCTGCAGGATGGCCACCATGCCTAAAAACCTTGGCAGCAACTGTGACCCTTGTCAAAGAAGCCGACAAATTATCTCTCAGAAAAGCCATTCACATTATGGTGCCACATGCAGTCACTGCCCTAACGAACTCACACAGGCATCGGTGGATATTGAATCCTCAGCTTGCACATTATCAAGGTTTACTCTGTGAAAACCCCACAGTGACAATAGAAATGGTGCACAGTCTACACCCTGCCACCTTTTTGCCAGAAGAGGAAGGGGCTCCAGAACACAACTTTGTTGAAGTGACAGATGAGGTTTATGCCAGTTGCCCCTATCTGCAAGACAAACCACTCCCTTCCTCAGAAGGGAACACTATTTACAGATGGGAGCAGTCTTGTTAAAAATGGAGAAAAGCTTGTTAGGTATGCAGTCACCACTACTGAATGGGTGATAGAAGCAGCGTCTCTACCGTGGGGATGGTCTGCACAATGGGCAGAGCTCTGGGCATTGGTCCAAACCCTGCAGCTAGCCACTGGGCAAGCAGTAAACATTTACACTGACTCTAAGTATGCATTTGCTACCATTCATATCCATGGGGCAGTTTATAAAGAAAGAGGTCTCCTAACCACAGGGGGAAAGGAAATCAAAAACAAAGAAGAAATTCTCCAACTGTTGGAAGCAATCTGGAAACCAAACAAAGTTGCCATCATCCACTGCTGGGGACATCATAAAGAATGGACATGGTCACTCAAGGAAACAGGCTAGCTGACAAAGCACCTTGGCAAGCAGCTGAAGGAACCCACAGAATACAAGTCCTGGAATTAACACCACAACTATCCCTCTTAGGACAAGAGACTGATCAACTAAGTTATACCCAGGAAGAACAGGAGTGGGCTGAAAGAGAAGGGGGAAGCTAAACCTCCAAAGGAGCTTGGCTTCTCCCAGATAACTGGATTTTTGTGCCAAAAGGAGCTGGCTGCTTATGCACTCATCCAGCAATACCACTAACTCACCCACCTAGGAAAAACTGCACTAGAAATCTTGCTCGAGAGATACTACTACATAACGTGGCTAACTTCTCTCTGTGCCACCATCAGCAGCCAGTGCCAAGTTTGTGCCAAAAACAACCCCTTGCAGGGCCCCTGTACTCTGGTGGCTGTTCAGCACACAGGAATGGCCCCCTTTGAAGATGTAACAGTAGACTTCACGGAAGTGAAACCAAGTCTGGGGTACAAATATCTATTGGTGATGATATGCACCTTTTCAGGTTGGGTCAAAGCTTTCCCCACTTACACCAAGAAGGCAAGAGGAGTGAGTAAGGCTTTACTTAAGAAATCATTCCATGACATGGGCTGCCACTGTCAATTGGAAGTGACAATGACCCAGCTTTTGTGGCTTCTGTAGTCCAAGAGCTAGCAAAAATGTTGGGAATTAAATGGAAACCCCATACCGCTTACAGGCCCCAGAGCTCAGGGAAAGTTGAACACATGAATCAAACCCTCAAAACCACCTTAGCCAAATTCTGCCACGAAACTAGTCTCCCCTGGGTAGACTTACTTCCCTTGACTCTTCTCTGTATTAGGTGCACCCCAGGACCCACTAGCTATTCACCCTTTGAAATTCTATTTGGGCAGCCACCCTCAATTATCCAGGCCTTCAGAGAAATCTCAAACTTCTGGGGGAGGCTAGCCAAGATTCCATTCTCCAGTAGCTAGGGAAAACTCTAGCCGAAATACATAAAGCTGTCTTGTCCCAGAATCTCATCCCCCTGGGACACCCGGTGCACCCACACCAGCCAAGGGACCTAGTTTGGGTGAAAGACTGGAAAAAAGAACCCCTCCAGCCTTCCTGGACAGATCCACCTGCTGTGATCCTTGTAACACCTACTGCTCTTAAAGTTACAGGCATCGCCCCTTGGATCCATCATTCCAGAGTCAAAAAGGCACATCTTGATAAAGAGCAGGACAACTGGACAGCCCAACCCACCCAGCCACCCCTTCAGAGTGTGAGTCACTTGGGATATTCGAGCACTGACTTCATCAAACACTGACTGAGTGGACCCCTATTGCTGGTGGATCCTGTGTTTATATGGCCTGATTGCCTTGGTATTTGGAGTTGGACTCACTTCTGTGTCCCCTGCAGTCTGGACTGTTGTGAATAGAGCCCTAATTGCAATTGCTTACTGGCGTATAGTAGGATGTTTCTGTGCCTTAACTTGCTTTTCCTTTACTTTCTCATGCCCTCCCTAGGAGCTGATACCCACCCCCAAAATCTATCACAGCTGCAAGTTAGTCAAATCTGTGGCAAACAATCTGTGCTGAATGCTTCAGTCCTGTTCTTGGCAGGTGCAACTTCAGCCTCTGTAATATTTGTCACTTGCAGGGCAATACAAGATCACACTCCTTACACATTGCTGGTTACCCCGTACCCCTTGCTCCCACACCAGCCTCCAAGAGAGGGTGTAGGGGTTGCAGCTATGGGAATTATGACAAATACCTCTGCAGAGACCCCCAAAAAGGTGGAGGATTCTGCCACTCTTGGAGCTTGCTTGTGTGTGTCACTGCACCTTGGAAGGGAGTCCCACTGACTCCTCCATATCTCCTACAGAAAATACCCAGCCTGGCAGGGTGTGGCATAGAAAGCTGTGACCCCATAAAACTCACCTTATTAAACATAACTACCAGATCAGAAAATACCTTTTTAAATGCCCAGGCAGGACTGAAACTAGGAATTGGAATATACAACCCATCAGGGCTGGACCCAGGAGACCTCATACTGGTCCAACTGATCCCAGTAACCCAACCCCCAGAAAAAGCCCTGATGAAAAATATCAGTACACCTGCCCAGACACTAAAAGCCAAAGTTGAAACAACCCCCTGCAACATTCTTTTGAACCAGGTTCAAAATTTCCACCAACTTCTTAATAAATCTCCACCCTATATAGCTGCCTCCTGCTGGCTATGCACTTCCTCCAGTCTAACCAACTTCCCTGTACCTGACAGGGAACCCATGACAGCTCAGTGGCAGGAACCAGGCCCTCCCAGTCTGCATAACTGATCCCCCAGGAAAACTGGCTAACTGTAAAAACATAACTACCAGGTCTCTTTCAACCATCCTCCCTCTTGGAAGGGCCAAATTTGACACAACCCGCCCACTCAATGAGCCTGACCAATGTGCCACAAACTCCACCATCTGGGTCTGTGGCACCAACACCTTCTGGTGCCCACCCCAGGATGGCCAGGGCATCTGCAACCTGGCTTGGCCAGTACCATCATTTTCAGTGTATGGAAATGAATTGCCTGGAGAGCTCTCCCGAGCCAAATGAGCAATACAGGCAATTCTGATACCTTAGGACTAGGAGTATTGGGGAGTGTAGCAGTTGCAGGTGCTTCTCTTGCAGTTGGTTAGGAGGGCTTACAAACACTAGTTCGGGAAACATCAAATGACCTCGAAGAAATATCAGGGGCTCTCAACGGGTTGCAAGACCAGATAGACTCATTGGCGGAAGTGGTTTTGCAAAACATGCAAGGATTAGACTTGTTCACTGCAAGTTCAGGTGGGATCTGTCAGGCCCTGGGGGAAGAATGCTGTTTCTATGCAAACTCCTCAGGAATAGTTAGGGACAAAGTGGCCCTGCTAAAAGAACAAGCCAAAGACGCTTTAAACCTTGTATACCAGGCATCTGCCAACAGAAATTACTTCCACTATCTCCTTTCCTGGATTTTTCCAATTATGCTAGTAATAGCCTCAGTCTTTTTCCTCTTAACTTTCAGGCCATGCATTCTATGGTACATACCACAATACTTAACTTTCTGCTTAAATGCCTTAAAACACCAAGTGATGCCTCATGTTAAATATCAGCCCTTGGGGACTATAGAAGTATCCCCATGCTAGCAAGTGATGCCCCATAAAGAATTATAAAGGCATCAAAAGGGGGAAATGATGAGGGAAGCACCAGGATCCCAACCCTGCCCTCAGCAGAAACCCACAGCTTTAAAAAATAAACTCCCTTCAGTCCCTGGTCCCTCTCTCCCCTCCTTCCTCCTCTTTTCTCAGTGGAATCCAGGTCAGGAAGATAAGCATCCCAGGCTGCCCCTTTGAATTGAAATGTACAACTCAAATACAGACAATGACTCTTTTTCCTCCCTAATGGCCTTCTGCTTTAAGAAAGATAAGCTAACCTTGCTTCTCTGCCTTTGTAACCCAGCCTGCCCACTTGCTCAGGAATTTGCCTGCTTAGTGTTCCTATATAAACTTATAACAATCGGGAAAACGGGGCTCAGATTTTTGGAGATTTGACTCTCCTCTGGGCCTGCGCATAATAAAACTTTGTCCGTCCGTGCTCCCAAGAGTGCCCTTTGGGTTATTTCTAGCTGGCCGCAACATGCTTAGGTTCTACTAACTTACATTGCAAAAGCTCACAGCAGTGCATCTGTCAGAAGGTCTGTACTGGGTTTCTAGCACTCACCCAGTGTCCCGGGACTACCGCGCCTCTGTCTCTGGGGGACTGGACATTGGGCAGCCCCTCCACGGTAGGTGGGGCCCACCTGCGGTCACCAGCTGGGGCTGTGCGCCGATTGGGGCGGGACCGAGTCCTGGCCAGCAGCCCCTGCGGCAGAGCTGCAGCTGCTGGCCCGAGGCATGGGAAGGGTACAGTGCCCGGGGGCGGGGTGCGCTCCAGCTCCTTGCCGCCGGACTTCTGCCAAGGATCCGGACTGTGCTCAAGCGGCTCGAGGTCTCAGTAGGCGCACTTGGGGGACTGGAGGGGTGGCGGGGGTGCGGCGGGGCGGCGCGCGGGGTCTCCCATGAGAAGGCCGGTGGCACGCCTGGGCACTCGCGGCCCGCTGGGGGCCCGGGGCAGAGAGTCCGCTCCGGGACGCCCCTGGCAGCTTGGGCTCAGGGTCCTCCCCGGGCTCATCATTGACTTTCAGGGCTGCCTGGAGCGGCCAGGAGGGATCTCAGGGCCCAGCAGGTGCAGGCCATCCCCCGCGCCGCCTTGGCGCCTCCTCCTGCGGCAGCTGATTCCTGGTTTCAGCCAGCGAGCAGCTCTCCTTGACACAGGGCTTGGCAACCGGCACTCCCTGTTGCCACAGCTCCTTCCCTCATACTTGCTGAATTTGTTTTTCATAACAGTAAACCTAAATAATATTTTATATTTTGCTTGTGCCTTTTGTTTCCTATTTTCCTCCACTATGAGAGCTCTCTGAGAACAAGATTATTGCCAGTTAGGTTCATTCCTGTATCCCCATTAGCTAGAAGAATGTCCCAATAAATGTGCTTGAATGGCTGAAGTTTACAGAGCATAGAACTGGGGCATAGATAGATGAAGAACTTGATCATGGCTAGTCAGTTGGTTAAAGGATAAGCTCACATTTCAACCCAGATAGACTGACTAGAGTTCATCTTCTTCATCATAATTCTATGGTATAACTGTTTTTTACAAAAGTATAATACTCTTGTCAGAGTTTAAATATAATCCATTTCTTTATTATATTTTTCAAAAAATTAACAAAAATAACCGTATTTGTTACAGGTGTATATTGCTGGTATACATTCTATACAGAAGCTGAGAGAAGACAGTATGACATTGGAAATACCAGCTAAATCTTTTCAAGCATACATGCATCATCCTATTTACAGAAAAAGGGACCTTTGTAAAGGAAGGAAAGATATATCAGGTGATTTGAAATGCATAGGGACAGAACCCGTATTAGTCAGGTACAGGCTGTCCTGGTGTAAGAAAGGGTTTGAGCATTGCTATAAAGGCAGTGGCCACCATAAGTTCTGAGGGGAGAAAGAGGAAAAAATAGGTGTAATATGTGATATTTTGGGGACATTTGATTTGTTCTGCATGATATTGCAATGATGGATACAGGCCATTATACATTTTGCCAAAACCTATAAAATTGTGAAGTGCAAATTGTAAATAATAATGTAAACTACAGACCATGGTTAGTAGCAATATTTCAATATGTGTTTACCAATTGTAACAAATGTATCATACTAATGAAAGATGTTGTTAATGTGGGAAATTGGGGGAGAGGAATAGAATGGGGTATATGGGAATCCCTAATATTTTCAATGTAACCTAAATCTTCTTTGCAAAATAAAATAAAAATAAATAGAAAGAAAGAAAATGTTTCAGAAACAGAGTGGCTCAACAATGGGGAAAGTATCATCCTTAGATGTAACAATGCAGACTTTTGCTTACTAGGGTTTGTGGTAGCTCATTTCCATGGTTAGTCCTGGTCCCCAGGTTTTTCTATGTTGTTGCTTTACCATCTCACAAGATGTTGTCCTCTTCTCCATGTACGTAGAGGTTTCACCTAGCACTCTGTCAACATCCCACAGTCTGAGGGAAACATGAGTTTTTTACATTGGGAAAATAATTTTTTCCCCATGTAGATTGTTTTTTAGGAATAATTCAATTCCTTGAATAGGTACAGACCTTTTCAGGTAACTTAGGTTTCTGGTGTGAACATCTTTAAAAATTGCATATTTCATCTAATTAATGAAATTTAGCAGCAATAGGATATTTGCAATATTTTATTATTCTCCTTTTAATATATTTGGGGACTACAGTGTTATCCCTTTTTCATTCCTTACATTGGAAATTTTATCTTCTCCTTTCTCAGTGCTTGCCTAGGGATGATTAACCTTGGAGTAGTAGAGATGCAAGTCATCTTTCCCATTCTTCATTACATTTTTTTGTGGTAAATTTTAACTTTATATATGACTCAAGCCTCAAATGAACCAATGTAAATTTCCTGTAGACAATTATTTTTAAAGCAATTAAATTTTAAAAATCCAATATTTGATATAGTTATCTTCAGTTTCATATATAGGTTACTATTTTTTTGAGTACACCCAAGCTTCCTTCTGTTTTCATTCTCTTTAAACCCGGAAAATTGAAGCACAAATATGCTGGATATATATTTTTTTTCTGTATGTGTGTGTGTTAATGTTCCTGGAAAAGATTTAATTTTGTTTTTATATTTCAAAGATATTTAAATTAGTATTGAATCTTATGATGACAGCTATCTTTCAGTATTTGAAACATCACTCCATTTTTGGCTTGAATCTGTTTTGATGTCTGTTATAATTCTCATGGGTTGTTTTCAGAATGTATGTACTATCCTCTGGCTTTCATCATCATTTTCTACTTTTCTTTGTTTTTCAGTTGTGAGAACAAAGAGTTGATATGTGTTTCATTTATGGTTGATTTGCTATTTATTTTCACCTTCCTAGGCATTTTCAACAATCATAGTCCTGAGATTTGACGTCTTTCCTTATTTTCAGAGAAGTTATGTCTTAAATATTTCTTCTGATGCCCTCTCTTTCTATTCTTACATAGTACACTAAATATATGTATGTGAAACAGTGTGATATTGCACCACAGTTCTCAGACAGTTCTTCCCTAATGTTTTATTTTTTCTTTGACATTTTATCTTTCTGTTTGTTATTTCCTATTGGCTTATCATCAAGTTCGTGATTACTTCCTCACCTTTATTGAACATATTGAATGTCCTGTTGATAAAATATTTTTCTCTTATGCTGTGTGTGTGCTTTTTAAAAGTTCTATTTCTAGCAATTAATTAGACCATACCTTATAGATTCTATCCTTATGGAGCAATTTCTCATGTATTCATTAATGTTGTTTAGCCTCTCAAATAGATCTTCTTACCTCGTAATTGTCAGTGCACTTTAGCCAAAGACCTAGGAAAACCTGTGGTGGACAACTTTATATTATTACTTATTGCAGTGAGGAAGAGCACATGCCATGTGAAAACATGCAGTTTCTAATTAAGAGGGCTTTAGAAGGATCACATTAAAGAATTTTGGCTTTGGTTGGGTAACCAGGGAGAGGAAATAAGGAAGCAAAACTTGGAATTCATTTGAGCCTACTAGAAAGATGAGGTTGTAATAATCTAAGAAATCATATTCCACAGAAGGATAAGCCACTCTAAGAGGAGATGGAACTGCATGCTGTCATGCTTGTCTTGGTGAATTGACCCTTTTAATAATATATAATGACCTTCTTCATCCATTATAGTGGTTTAACATTTGAACTCTATTTTTTCCGATTTTAGTATCACTACTAGCTCTTTATTGGCTACTATTTGTGTGGAACACCTTTTTTTAACCTTTTACTTTTAACCTGGTTGTGTCTTTATGTCTGAGTTGGGTCTCTTGTAGACAACATATAGATGGCTAGTATTTTTTCTTTGTCCATTCTATCAGTCTATGTCTTTTGATTGGAGAGTTCATGCCATCAACATTCAATGTTATTGCTGTAAGGGTGTTACTTACTTCATCCATTTGCTCCTTTGACTCTGTTGACATATCATTCGATTGTCTGTCTTCCTATCCTTTAGTTTACCTTGTCTAAAAATCTTCATTTCTAAACTCTTCTCCAAATCTCTCACTTTTTTTTCCTTTCAGGCTGCAGCACTCCCTTTAGTATCTCTTGTAATTCTGGTGTTTTGGTAACCTATCCTATCAGTTTTTGGTTGTCTGTGATAACTTTCAACTACCCTTCATTTTTGAAGGACAGTTTTGCAAGATTCAGATTTCTTGGCAGTTAGTTTTTCTCTTTCAGTACCTTAAATTCATCATACCATTTTCTTCTTTCATTTGTAGTTTTTGATGAGAGACCAGTACTTAATCTTATCAAATTTCCCTTGTATGTTTTGCTTTTCTTTTCTCTTGCTGCTTTCAGAATCTACTCTTTATCTCTGATATTTGTCATTCTGGATACTAGGTGTCTTGGTGTAGGTTTATTCAGGATTATTCTGTTTGGCGTGTATTATCCTTCATGGATATTGATATTTATGTCTTTCATAAGGGTTGGTAAGTTTTCGGTCATTATTTTCTCAAATCTTCTTTCTGCCTCTTTTCCATTCTCTTCTCCTTCTAAGACACTGATAATGCAAATGTTTGTGTATTTCACATTGTCTTTCAATTTCCTGAGACCATGCTCCATTTTTCCCATTAGCTTCTCTTTCTGTTCTCCTGTCTTTTCCTTTTCAGAAATTCTGTCTTTGTAATCACTATTTCTGTCTTTGAGCAATTCAAATATGCTCTTATGTGCCTCTAATGTATTTTTTAAATTTATTTTTATTGTTCATAAAAATCAAAATTTTTCACAGTACATACCAATATTTGTAAAATGATATATAAATAAATATGCATATATGTGTATTTTCTTACATAAATGTTATTTTATGTATATATATTTTTAAAGTGCTTAGATTACCTAATTATTACTCAGAAATTACAGGGATTCTCATGTTCCCTACCTCCCACACCTCCAACAACACCCCACACCAACATCCTTCATCAGTGTGGGACATCACCCGCAATGAATATACACATCCTGGGGCCTTGCCACCAAGCATAGACCACATTTCACATCATAGACCACCCTCTTTCCCACACAGTTCTGCGTGGTATATGCTGATGTAAAATGGCCTACATCTGTCACCACAATGCCACTCCTGACAACCACCAAGTCCCAAAAAGCCCCTGTATTTCAACTGCCTCTCCCCTCCCTGCCCCAAAAATGTCCAGTGGCCACCGTCTCCACCTCACTGTTACAATTTCTTCCATTGCTTGAATCACAATATACGACAGAACACCACCAAGTCCATTCTAGTCCATAGCTCTTCCCCCAATCCTGGGGG
>JAQZBX010102718.1:0-11127 GCA_029593785.1 Cabassous unicinctus | reverse complement strand
AGAGGAAGCCAAGAAGCCTGAACCCTGGGCAAATGTCGGCAGCTGTCTTGCTCCAACACATGACAATGGACTTTGGTGAGGGAAGAACTTATGCTTTATGGCCTGGTAACTGTGAACTTCTACCCCAAATAAATACCCTTTATAAAGACCAACCCATTTTTGGCATTTCACATTAGCACCCCTTTGGCTGACTAATACACACATCATAGTGTTTGTAACTAGCAGAGCTATTATATGGGTATGACAGTGGTTGAAAGGGAAAGTGTAAGTGCATTACTAGAAGGAAAGCTAAAAAAATATAACATGGGACTGTATAACATAGTGAAACCTCATGTGAAATACAAATATGGGTAATGCACATATAAGACTGTTTTTACAAATATAAATACAAATAAACTAGAGGGATGAGAGAAAAAGTAACATCAAAACCATAAAAATTCCAAGTAAGACTAACGTGTGCTCTGATTTATAGCTAAAAGTAGGAATAAACCTGTTTTGTTTCTTCTTTTAATTTCAGGGGGATTATTGCTTGGGAAAGGTATTGGGTGAATGTTTTATAAATTACTGTTTCTCATCAGTCATGCCCTGATGATCCCAGCAATCTAATGTCCTATCTTCTAAGACATGTCTCAAACCTAGTACATACAAAAACTCTTGTAATACGGATAGTTGTCTTTTATATAATCATTACAGACTCAATTATTTCCCTATTTTAAGTGTGTGGTTTTCTGACTGCTTATGATAATATCTATCAAACATAAAAGGAGGTTCTGCATCAAAAAAAAAATTCTTACAACTCAATAATGAAAAGACAACCTGATTAAAATAAGGGCAAAGGATCTAAACAGACATTTCTCCAGAGAAGATATACAAATGGTCAATAATAAGCACATGAAAAGATGCTCAACATCATTAGTCATTAAAGAAATACAAATAAAAACCACAATAAGATACCACTTCATACCCACTAAGCTGGTTATAATAAAAAGTCAGAGGGAAGCAGCTGTGGCTCAATTGGTTGGGCTCCCGTTTACCATATGGGAGGCCCCGGGTTCAATTCCCAGGGCCTCCTGGTGAAGGCAAGCCGGCCCGCATGGCGCAGTGAGCAAGATGATGCAACAAAAGGAGACAAGCAGACACAGAAAAATGCACAGTAAATGGACACAATGGACACAGTGAGCACAAGCAGCAAGGGGGAGATAAATAAATAAAAATAAAAAGTCAGATAATGTGTTGGCGAGGATATGGAGAAATCAAAACCCTTATATACAGCTGGTGGGAATGTAAAATGATGCAGCCAGTCTGGAAACAGCCTGGTAGTTCCTTAAAAAGTTAGACACACAATCAATCCTCATTATTTTAAGAATTCTGTATTTGTGACTATGCTTACTTGCTAAAACTTATTTGTAAACTCCAAATTAATACTCGCAGTGCTTTTGTAGTCAGTTGCAGACATGTGCAGAACCGTGAAAACTTTCTGCGCATGTTACTAGGTGAGGTTGAACAAGGTGATGCTCTGCCTTCTTGTCAGCTCTCATAACAAGTGTTCCCTTTGCAATATGCTTAGTGCCATGCTTTGCTTTTTATATTTCTGTGCTTTTTGTTGGTGATTTTGCTGTTTAAAATACAGTGCTGAATTTCTGTCTAGGGTCCTAAGTGCAAGAAGACTGTGATGTGCCTTATGGAGAAAACACGTGTGTTAGATAAGCTTCATTTAGGCATGAGTTAGTGCGTTAGCCATGAGTTCAATGTTAATAAATTAACAATTTATATTAAATGAGGTGTCTTTGAACAGAAACGCACATGAAACAAGGTTTTGTATTAATCTGTCGTTGAAAATGTGACCAGAGGCTCACAGGAAACTAACCCTGCATTACCCATAGAAGCAATGCTTCAGCATTCACTACTTCAGCGTTTGTGGTGACTTTATAGAACATAACTATATGTTCTATAGTGAATAACGAGAATCAACCATGGCATTACAATTTGATCCAGCAATTCCACGCCTCAGTATATACCCAAGAGAAACGAAACATATGTCCACACAAACACTTGTACACAAATATTTAATGCAGTATTGCTCATAATATAACAAAAAGGTAGAAACAACCCAAATGTCCATTAACTGAAGAATGGATAAACAAAACATGGTATATCCATTTAATGGAATATTATTTGGCCACAACAAGGAATGAAGTACTGATACATGCTACAACATGGATGAGCTTTGAAAACATTATGCTAAGTGAAAGGAGCCAGTCACAAAAGACCACATTAAAAAAAACAAAAACAAAAAAACACAATATATGACTCCATTAACACAAAATGTCCAGAATAGGCAAATAAAGAGTCATAAAATAGATTTGTGATTGCGTAGGGCTAGGGTGTGTGGGGCTAGGGGCATAGGGAAGTGAAAGCTAAGGGGTATGGGGTTTCTTTATGAGGTGATAAAAATGTTCTAAAATTGACTGTGGTGATGGCTGCACATAACTATAAAAACTACCGAAACTGAAAACTAAAGACTATTGAATCATATACTTTAAATGAGTGAATTGTATGGTATGTTAAATATATTTCAACAAAGCGTTTTTTTAAAAAAAATGAAGGCAAAAAATAATAAAAAAATAAAGGCAAGAATGGTCCCAAAGGAATCAAATTAATTTACTGCCTTTCAAAATATGCAGGGGCACCTTTTGCTTGCTTGCATTTTCTGATTTTTCTATAATGAGCAAATACAGCAGATACCATAAAAAGCATTTAATCATTTAGTTCACTAGTTCTTAGTCTTTTATTTGGGGCAAGGACCTTTCTGAGGATTGGATGAAAGTTATGAACATTCTGCCCTGAAAAATTCACAGAAAACAGATTCATAAGAATATTTTTACAGGGCTTTCTGTAAAACACCCGCTGAAAGCCACTCACGGTCCCATTAAGAGACTTCCGAATTCCAGTTTAGATGAATCGGGTTTACTTACAAAAGGAGACTTAAAGGCCAAACTGGCAGCAATGGTGAGAGCAGGATCCAAACAGCGGAAGATGGACCCAAACAGCATCAATTTGCCGATTCTCACATCCACAGGCAGAGAGGCCAGATGATACCCTAAAGGAGTCAATTTTTCATCTTGAGTTAATGCTCCCAAGTCTCGTAATCGTATTTTTGAGGCACGGAGAGATTCAGAATGTGGAGGTTCAATGAGCCGCGAGAATACAGACTGGAGATTATGAGTGTTAAACATCTCTAAAATTTTAATTCTGAAAAAAGAAAGCAAATAATAATTTGTCAGTCTTATTCCTGGTGGATAATTGAATTATTCTCATACAAGTAAGAACTTTTTTCTTGAATGAGAATAATTTGTAATTTCCAAGACATATGCTTTAATAAACCAGACAGTGCTTGTTTAAAAAAATTTTTTTTTAATTGCTGTCATCTACTTCTCCTAACAATGAATTGTAGAAACACTTTCAGATTCAGAATTTGATAAAACTTCTCTGCATAAACTTTCAAAATGCTCTTTCTATACCAGTGGGTTCAAATTATGTACTAAAATTCCAATGATTTTCTTTTTCCTACATCTGCTAATTGTCTGTAAAAATCTGCATTGTGTCCTGCCTTTTAATAGTTCTTAAATTAGTTTCTATTTTAAGTTATGAACTTAAGCAATTTTTCAGAAGAGGAAATTCTAACACACTTAACATTTTATTTATCTCACTTCTAATGCCCTTCTCTGCTGTCAACCTATAAACCTACAGTTTTCCATTTTTCTGAATGTGTTCCTATTTGGTGCCTAGCTTTTTAAAAGTGTTTCACTTTACAATATGCATTGACATAATCTACTTACTGAAATTTCAAATGGTTAAACGAACGAACCATATTGCACTATATAATTTATCTATTTCTCTAGTGCTGTATATTCAAGTTACTTTTAAATGATATGTTCTACAAAATTTACATTTTCCCCTTCTCTCACCCTCCACATTGGCCAGTCAACTTCTAAAACTCTCAAACTCTTCACTCCTCTTCATTGTGCTGCCACTGCTGGCTGCCAGCGCTCCCAATTTCCTAAGACCAGGCTACAGATAAACCAAAGCAGGACTGTCTTGTTTCCTACCACATCCCTAGTGCTTAGCCCAAAGCCTGGCAAATGGAAGGCTCTCAAAACACATTTGCTGGATCAAAGAAGAGCTATAACATCTTTGTACCAGTAACTTTTTTTCCCTTTGGGTTACTTTCTGTGGGCATATTTCCTCCAGGAAAATGACTGAATCAATGAGCTTGGATGGTTTGAGTTCCTATATATCATCAAACAAATTTTCATAAAGGTTGAGCCAAAGGTTCCCCAGCCTCGATAACATTGATTTTGATCATTCATTCATTAAATCTTATTTTATGATATCTGATCTTGCTTATTCATCAGGCAAAAAATGGTGTCTTCAAGTTGTTTTTGTTTACTTTACTCTAATTGATCATGAAGCTGTAGATTTTTCTGTGTGATGATATTGGTGATGCTACCCTGTGTAAAAACTCCCTGGCAAGTTAGATTATTTTCCTGGTTTGCAAATGTATTCTTAACCCCTAAACTCTATTTTGGGGACCTCTGCAATGTAAGAAATCATTATATGTAGAAATTTGAAAAGAATTGTATAGGCAAACTGAAGAGCTCTTTCTTTGCAAATGAATGAGTTCATTCACATTCACCTTTTTTTTTTTGGAGGTACCAGGGATTGAGAAGCAGGCGCCTAACCACTGAGCTACATACGTTTCCTCGACACATCCACTCAACATTTCTATTAGGAACAAGAAAACATGGAACTTAACAGGTTAAGAAACATTTAGACCTTTGGGAAGCAGAATACAAAAATCAAGATGCACCTTAGACACAGCTGTTCCAGCGGCACTCTTTGTATTTCCGGTAGCTGCTGCTTTAAAAGCTGGTGACTGTAGTGGTGGCTAGTGAGTAAATGGAAGCAGACCCCAGAAGCAGCACGGCCCGCTCGGCCTTTCCTTTGTAGAGCATTAGCTTGAGACACAAAAGTGTCCTCTAGACTTTCCATCCCTTTGCTGGCATCATATCTATAAATAAAAAGAAAATGTTGGGGGAAAAAAAAAAAAAGAAAGGCTAAGGGGTGTGGAGTTTTTCTTTTTGGAGTAATGAAATAGTTCTAAAATTCTTTGTGATGATGAATACACAACACTGTGATTACACTAAAAGCCACTGACTATACACTTTAGATAGATCATATAGTGTGTGAATATATCTCAGTAAAACTGCTAATAAATAAATAATTGTGCAAGAATAGCCAGAAATAGCAGCTATGTACAGCAGGGGAAACAGAGATTGAGAGGTGAAAAATTTTCTTGTTATTTTTGAAATAATGAAAATGCTCTAATAATGATTGAAAGGATGAATGCACAACTATGTGATTATACCAAACACCATTGACAGTATACTTTGGATGAATTGTATACCTTATTAATATGTATCAATAAAACTTATTTGTTAAATTAAAAAAAAAGGAAGTTATTTTACAAAAACATGGCCAATGCTGTACTTGGCATGGACAGAAGATTAGAACTAGCTCATTTCTGCAGAACGACACAGTGACCTGTACACTCTGGGATGGTTGAGCATTACAACACATAGTGCTGATGGTAAATGGTATCAAGTGCCAATACACACAGTTTCTTTGTTCAACTGTTGTTCATTAAAGCACATGTAAAAGTACTTAAGAAAAAGAAAGGAAAAGTAATTCATTGCCTCCAAGGTAAAACCTCAAACTTTCTACCTCCATTTGACTTTAAGTTTCATGGTCCTGGCTAGAGAATTAATCACACATCCACATATTATTCTCACAAAGTTTTTTTTTTTTTTTTCAAATAGTAACTCATGTTGCTTAATAGCATTAGCCATAAATAGCTACATCACCCTAAATGAGGCATTTTTAGCCCCTCTCTGATGTCACCGAAAGAGAATACCTCTTTTCTTTCATTTTCCCGGAATCGATGACATAGACAACATCATCGATGGTTATGGAGGTCTCAGCTATGTTGGTGGAAATTATAATTTTAGTTACACCAACGGGAGGTTTTACAAACACAGCCTGCTGCTCTTCACTGGATAGGGATGAATGAAGTGGATGAATAACACATCTGAAAGAGCAAAAAAGTACATTAAACACTGTAGCCCAAAGCACTGAAATCAGCTCATAGTGGATGAATTTCTATTAAGACTAAACGTGACTCTACATAATAGAGAAGGGAAGGCTCTTTCTAATTGTCACAAAATACTTATACAGTTCTATGACTAAAAACCTTGGATCAACTTGGGAAAAACATGGGAGTGTAATTTGGTAATAAATAATCTAGAGAAATATATAGCTGATTCTCCAAGTAACAAGCCTGAAGCAAAGTAACCAACAAAGAATCTCTTCTTTTTTCCCTACCTTTAAATCCAGAGAAAGACAGGTAGAGACAGTGATGTAAGCTAAGAAACCGCACTGTTATATTTCTTAGGACTGTTCATCCTTCAAACAGTTTTACCCTTAGATAGGAAGACATCCCCAGTATGTCTTGCCACTGGAAAGGAACCGCTGAAAATTATTTTCTCAAAATGTAGCATTTCTTCCTTGTTACTAACACTAGTTTACCTCCCCCCAAAATCTGGCAATTGAAATTACATGTGAGTTTGCTAAGTCACTATGCTCAGTGAAGAGAAATAGTTTAACGGATGGAAATAACTGATTTCCTGGAGCAAACCGGGTTCCCACTTTCCAGCTGGCATCAACAGGCATAATCTTGAGTAGCAACACCTGGATCTAGAGAAGGCGCTGCCTGTGAAAGAGAAGAGGCTACGCACCATCATATAACTGAAGCAGATAATGATTAGGGATATAGAAAGTAATTAACTTACCGTTTACTACGTCTGTTGTTGAAAAGAGAATTAGACTGTAGCTGTTCATAAAGCATTTTGATTTCTGCTAGACCCGGTAAAAATACAAGTATAGCACCTGGGTATAGAAAAAGACTCAATCTGACAAATGCAACCAAGGAAAAACTAATTTAGATGATAAAGCTCTTTTAAACCAAAAAAAAATGCATTAATCCGAGAATTTGACTGACAACTTTCTTTTCTCTGTAAGGTCCCCAAGGATTTAAATAACAAACTATGATTTTATATATTCTCTGACTCAATAACTATAAAATGAATGGAGTATTATCTTTCAACGACAGGAAAAACTGAGGTATGGAAAAATATAAGGCCTTATATAAGAAGTCATTAGCAAAGCTCTTTAAACATACTTCTTCAGTACACTGGCCACTAAAATTCTGTTTCTAGAGGAAGTGTTATCCTTTTTCCTTATAAGACAGGAGGATTCTTCTCTCCATGAATAAATAAATTCCATAAAAATTTTAATAGAATTGAGGAAAACAAACTATAATTGGCCAATCTGGTACTCTAAATTCAAATGTATGTTGAAGAGGCAACCCATTAACTAAGCATGCCGTATTGACAGTTTATGGGCTTTTAAATTTTATTTATAATAAATAAACATTTATTTATAATAAAATAAGCAGTGATAACTGATTATAGTATATTTCTGTGTCAAGAGCAGATACTCAAAAAAAAAAGAGCAGATACTCATCAATAGCACCTTCTTTTGCTTTCTTTTGTGTTCAGATGGGGAGATTGATACCGTCTTCACTAGCTCCTCCTTTAATCCCACAAATATTTATCGCGTGACTATACTAGCTCTGTGCGAGGTGCAATGGAAGATAAAACAAAGATCTGCCCACAAGGAACTTATGAACTATTATTTGTCACAGTTATTCCATCAACTAAATAAATAAAGAATCTAAATTATTAAGGAAATGGAATTTTGAAGTAAGAAGGGCAAAAAATATCTTTCAGGTTTGTTTTTAGTACTGCATAATATAGAATGAACATCCATATGCAGTAGCTCATTTGTTCCCCAGAGCTACCCATTAAGGTTATTAGGACCCCTACTTTACAGACGAGGCAATGGCAATTGCAGAAACTTGGTCAGGTCACAGAGTTGATCAAAGTGAACGGTAAACTCAGACTAGGGTTTCTGACACCAGATCTGTACTCTTTCCACTACAAACCCATCTCGTCTACCAAAATGCCATAAGGGAGATAAAACAATCTATACGAATGGGAAAAAAAGGTCTGTATTTTTATGTGCCATCTGATCTGCTCTGCTCTCATGACTTGGCCACCTATATCAGGGATATCTTTAATATTCACAAATATATCTCTAGCTCCCTAATTATTATATCTACTCTACTTTGAATTCAGGTAATTTTCTGACATTTCTTTTTGGCTGCTATGTTTAATTTTTTTCAGTAACATCCCAATATCTCGGAATGAAACAAGATATTCAGTCCAGTGAAAATATATTAGCCAACACTGACTACTTGCCAAGAGAAGAGAAACAAAGGCACTTCAAAATCTTATGTGGTTTGGGGGCAGGGAGAGGGAAAAGCAGTTGGAATACAGGGGCTCTTTTGGGACTTGGGAATTATTCTGAGTGACATTGCAATGACAGATATAGGCCATTTTATATCAGCACATAACATGCAGAACTGTGTGGGAGAGAGTGTGGTCTACAATGTGAACTATGGCCCATGCTTAGTGGCAAAGCCCCAGGATGCGTATGTCCATTGCAGGTGATGTGCCACACTAATGAAAGAGGTTTATGTGGGAAGTGTGGGAGGTGGGGCATATGGGAATCCCTATAATTTTTGTGTAACATTTATGTAATCTAAGTATCTTTTAAAAAATAAAAAAAAATTATTATTAAAAAGAAAAAAAATCTTATGTGGCCCACCAATCTCTTTAGAAATACCATGTGATGATTAAAGTCTAAGCAAAGGAGAGAAACCATACCCATTTCTCTTTGAGTATTGTGTAATGAGCACATAATGTGATTTTTTGATCTACTATTCCATTTAATGATCCCCTAAAGTTGGCTACCCTTCATTTATTCATGCAAGAAATATTTACTCTGTTCTTAAATGTGCTGGGCATTGTTCTAGTGTCTAAGGAATACAATGGTGGATAAGAAATCCCTAAGGGAACTTACATTCTATTGAAGGATACTGTCAGTCAACAAAACATTAATTTTGGATAGTATTAAGTGCTATAAAGAAAATGAAAACCACTTGAGCATATTATGATGGAGTAAAGCGGGGAGACAACAGCAGAGAGGGAGTTCAGAGAAAACCTCTCTGAAGAGGTGGCATATGAGCAGAAACCTGAATGATGTGAAGCACTCAGTTCTGAGAAGATCTGGGGAATCACATTCTAGGGCTAAGGGACTGCACATGAGGTAAGAAGGCCACTGGGATGGGAAGGCAGTGGGTAAGGGGGAGTAGAGATGGCTCTGCGTTAAAGTGGCAGTAGAAGCACCAGTGACAATAGTAATGAGGATGATGAATATATTATTATAGGGGGTGGCATTTACTGGGCATGAACTGCATGTAAAGCACTGTGCTAAGTGCTTTACAGATGATTTCTTTTAATTCTCAAATTAGCTTTATGCACGAGGATTTATTAGTATCTTCATTTTACAAACAAGGAAACTGAGGCATAGAAAAGATCATTACTTTATCCGAGGTTACAGAATTCATGAGTAGCAGAGCTGAGGGGTTTATCAGACTGTGAAGCCCAAGCTCTTCACCACACTGCCTTGTGGCCTCTAGGTGCAGAGAATTTACATATGATTCAAATACTCCTCACGAGACTGTCATGGAGACTGAGCGTTAAATAGGTGGATCATTCAAGCCTTCTGATCAGCTTTCTTCCCTTTGCATTTTGTATTGTTAACATCTCTTTTTTGCTTTGCGGGAACAAAAAGAGTAGCTGAACCTCAAGGAAAAAGGTAAAATCCAACCCCGGCCCTGGAAAGCTAATAAGCAATGTTTACGCATAGCTGGGAACAAAGGGGTGAGGGTGGGGGCTCCAGAGCAAGGCTGTCTCCACAGTACCCATTACCTCAAAAGTATGTGCCCTTCCCTTTGCCATCTCACACATAAATGAAGACAAGAAGTAATTACCTGGAGGGTAGGTGTGTTTTCCATCCACAATCCACTCTAATAAGGCCTCTATTAATTCAAGATTAACCTTTTCAAAATCCATGATGGACATTGTTTTGATGACTGATTTGCTAACTCCTGAAAGAAAGGTAAAAACTTTGAAGGATAATTATATCTTATTGAAGGTAATATGCCTGTGAACTAGGTGTGTGTCTTGATTTATTAGTATGTATGTGAACATTTAGTATACTGAAACGAACTTTTTTTTCAATCTTTCAGAAAATATAGGCTCACCAGAAACACTTTTTGCTTATACAGTGACCCCGAGAGCAGGCTCCTGGCCCTGCTGAAAAGGCCCTGATAGGCTACATTTTACTCTCCTCCTTCCCTCCCCTCCTTCACTTACCACACACTTATTGACAGCCAAAGTTCTAGAAACAAAATCCAAAGTCAAATACATTTCAAAAACTCCTTCCATATTCAATCAAATCATGAGTCAGATCAGAAGAAATCCAGGTTCTAGCAACCCATGGAAATCAATGGACAGAAATCAAACCTTTCACTAGCATCTTTACAACAGGGACTCTTAAGCTTTAGATTTCTTTGAGAAAAATGATAAAAGTTATGGATCTCCTCTGAAAACAAAAAGAAAAAACGTGGTTTTTAATGGGTTCACTAATCCTCTGCAGTCTATCCACTGACCCTCAGGTGAAGGGTCTATAATTTTCTTCTAACCCATCTGAGACCATAAAAGATACTAGGCCTTTGGTTTTACTATAAGCTTCAGCTTTTTTAAAAAAACTGCTGTCCTTTCTTTTTATGCCTTTCTAATGACCCATCACTCTAATTATAGTCTAACTGGTACAAAATAACTTTAATTGGTCTCAAGGAAGAGAAGCTTCCCATATCATGTTGAGAAGTTTGAAGAGTAACAAAGCAATTTCTAAACAATGTTGTTTTGGAGGAGTGAATCCCATATTGGTCAAAAATGAAAGAAAGGAAATATGCTACATAAACAAGGGTATGGTTGGGTGAGGATGAAGAACAGGAATCACTATTCTTTGCCTATTCTA
>JAQZBX010102717.1:0-11130 GCA_029593785.1 Cabassous unicinctus | reverse complement strand
ACTTTTAACCACTGTTTTCTCTCTCAGTTTACTTTTAAATTTAAAATTAATATTCTTCTAAAAATAATGACTTACTTGTGTGCCTCCAATCCTTGTTCAGGAAGGTTCCAGCTGTCTTCTGAGGTTCAGGGCTAATGAAATAGGAGCTGATCACAAGGGCAGAAGAAAGTAGCAAAATTTCATTTCAATAGAGTTCACAAAATGTGTTTATTTCTCTGAAAGTTCATATGATGCCCACATGGTCTGTCTTCATCAGTATCTATGTTGGCAGTCACAGGGAGCTGATGGATGTGACCAATTTATATCTGTTGCTGCTCTCTCATAGATTTGAATATTGCCCAAGAATGACAATTTATCAAACTGTTGACTCCAAAGGGAAAAAGAAGTTATCATTGCCAACATTGAATTTCTTTATTTGTAACAATCAGTAATAAAATCTTACTGAGTAATTAGTGGATCAGTATGTCATACTTTTTATTCTGTCAGTGACCTGCATATCTATGCAGCGAAATATAATTAATTCTACCTTCCAGTGTTCAGGCTTTGTTTCTTGGTGCCTTCCACTAGTACTGCTTCAGGAAAAGCAATGCAGCAAGTAAAGTCCAGATGCAAGTGTGAATGCCATTGCCTCTCACCAACAAGGTTTGTTTTGGAGGGAGACAGAGGTGTGTGATGAGCACACATTTTCCCCTACCTGGGGAAAATGTGACTGTCAGAGGTCCAGAAGGAGCTCATCCCAGAGGTAGGACAGTTCCATGTGACCAGCAGAGACCAGTATGGCCCCAGGGGAGCTGGAAAGGTAGAAACAAGGAGGTGATGAGTGGGAGAGGAAAGGGTTGCCTCAATACACACTGCTGTTCATGGTATCAGTCTTTTTTTGTTTTCTTTTGTTTTGTTTTTTATTTATTTACTTTTTATTATTGAGGGGTAAAAATAAAAATTTTCACAATACAAACCAAAGTTTGTAAAATGATATATAAATATATATGCATATATGTGCTTTTGCTTACATAAAGTTATGTATATTTTTTTACATATTTTAAAAGATGCTTAGATAACATAAACATAACAGAGAAATTACAGGGATTCCTATGTTTCCCACTTCCCACACCTCCCATAACATCACACATAAACATCTTTCATTAGTGTGGCACACCACATGCAATGGATATACACATCCTGGGGCTTTGCCAATAAGCATGGACCATAGTTCACATTTTAGACCACACTCTCTCCCACACAGTTCTGCATGGTATATGCTGATATAAAATGGCCTATATCCGTCGTTGTAATGTCACTCAGAATAATTCACAAGTCCTGAGAAAGCCCGTGTATTACAACTGCTTTTCCCTTCCCTGCCCCAAAAGCATCTAACGGCCACTGGCTCCCACCTCACTGTTATAATTTCTTCCATTGCTTGAATCACAATATGTCTACAACAGAATACCATTAAGTCCACTCTAGTCCATAGCTCTTCCCCTAATCCGGAGGAGTCTGGGATGGTGATGTCCACTCCTCGTCCAAGTGAGAATGGTCTTATATCCCATGGATATGGTGGATGGGATTATCCTGCCTGCAGCTGCAGGCTCTCTCCATTCCCTGGGATGCCCATTGTCCATCATCGTCTCCTCACCTGGTGACTTGGGTAAGTCCATTGAGCTGTAGAGTAGGATTTGCAACTCCACCGAGATTCCAGGCACAGCTGGCACATAGGTAGACCAGAGGCTCCAGTCTCTGGAAGTACACCTACAAACTCTTACACCACATATAGGTTTGAATTGAAGGGACTGATGGACCATGTGCAGGGAGGACTTATTTGAGTCCAACTCTGTCACTCTCAGGAGAACAGATTCCAAAGTAGAGCCCACTGATGAGGCATCAATTTCTGGAACTATCCCCCCATATATAGGACCTGGGTGTCTCCAGAGCCCTCAGGAGCCCCTTTCTGTGAGGGTATATCCACTTTTGTGATCTATGAGATCCTACTGAGGTGCGCGTAAGCGTTACCTCTGGGATGACCTCCTGACTCACATTGAAGTCTCTTAGCCACATGAACTCATTTGTCTTTACCTTTTCCCCCTTTTATTCAAGATCTTTTTCCAGTTGTATTGCCAGTTGGCACTTGGTATTAATCCCTCATTGCCAGGGAGGCTCATCCCTGGGAGTCATGGGGGGGAAGGTAATGCATTCATATACTCAGTTTGGCCTAGAGAGAGGCCACATTTGAGCAACAAGGAGGCTCTCAGGTGGCAACCCTTAGGCACCCCATAACAGTAGGCTAAATTTCAATTACAAGAGCAAAGACTCGTAAGGCTAGTCATCAATAACGAGAACCTATTGGCGGACTCTCCTCCTTTGCCAGACACTGCCCCTCCACTCGGGGGACTGTTTCTGCTCCCTTGGAGAATGTGGCAGAGCTCTCCAGGCTGGGAATTCTGTATTACCCCATTTAATGAGTGATTGTGTACCCACTGTGACCATGCTGCATCCCTTGATGATTTTAAAAATTTTATATATTTTGCATGTATATTCAGATGAACTTCCTCCCATGAATCCCCCATCCCAGACACCCCACACCAATGATCCTCGGCCTCCCCCTTGTAACCCTTCTGTGATCTAAACCTTCCCTGAAGATGAAGCCCATATAATAACCAAATACAATTAATAGGAAAATGAAATAATAATGATAAGCTTAAATGAAAGAGATAAAATACATGGAAACTCTGAAAAAAAGCTAAAAATAAAACATGGTTAACAGATTGGGACATTCAAAAAATGGGGATAAAACAAAAAAAAATTTTTTAATTATTTTTTTTTCTTTTTATCACTGCATTATCAGGTGTCCAGTCTGCACCGTAGCACATTTCCCCTCTCATTCCTCAGTGTCTCCCAAATTTTCATTTAATTTTCAAAGAAGTTTTAGGTCACAGCAAAGTCACACACAGACTACTAGAGACTCTCATTTACCCAACCTCCTTCCCCTTTCCTCACCCCATATTAAAACCTTTTGTTTTCTTTGTGGATGGTAGCATTGCTATAACTGTTATACAGATAGTGAAATATAGCTACTAAACATTGTCAATGGTTTACAGTATAGTTTACAATTTAGACAGTACAGTTTAATACTTTTTGATGGTATTTACCATGACCTGTGTCCATTACTGTAAGGTAATGAAAATCATTTCCCATGACCACTAAATACCCCCTGTTTGATCTTTTCTGTTCCTTCCTTCCCATCCCCAGGTGACACATGAAACTCCCTTGTCTTGACTCATTGGATGACAAGATTCATAATTATATGCCCTGGGTATTCAAACCTGCCCTTCCTAATCTACACACCTGTTAAGCCTGCATCCCCAAACCCAGTAATATCACTACCCACCTGTCCTATCCTTCAATATGGAGCTATACTCTATCGCTTTACCATAGATTATGTCCATATAGGTGATGGCTCACAACCTAGTCTTCTCATTCTCTCCCTTTCAGGCAGTTGTTCTCAGAAACTGCTTACTTTCCCCAATTCAAATCAGTGAGGTCATATACTGTTCATCCTTCAATGCCTGGCTTGCTTCACTCAACATAAGGTCTTCAAGATTCATCCATGTTATTCCCTATGTTAACACTTACTCCTTCTTACAGTTGAGTAATATTCCATTGTATGTATGTACCACATTCAGTTTATCTGTTGATGGGCACCGGGGCTGATCCCAACTTTTGGCAAATGTGAACAATGCCACTATGAACATTGGTGTGCATATATCTGTTTATGTCTTTGCTTTCAGTTCTTCTGGTTACATACCCAGCAGTGGAATCGCTGGATCATATGGAAGATTTATTGTTAGTTTTCTGAGGAAATGCCAAACTGTCCTCTACAGAGGCTGGACCATTCCACAATCCCACCAGCAGTGAAAGAGGGTTCCTATTCCTCCACATCCTCTCCAACACTTATATTCTGCTGTTTTTTTAAAAGCTGGCATTGGATGGATGTAAGATGGTATCTCATTGTAGTTTTGAATTGCATTTCCCTAATACCAGTGATATCAATCATTTTTTTCATATACTTTTTAGTCATTTGTATTTCTTCCTTGCAGAAGTGTCTTTTCAGGTCACTTGCCCATTTTTTAAATGGGTTGTTTGTCTTTTTATTGTTGAGGTGTAGGATTTCTTTATATATACAGGATATTAGGCTCCTATCTGATATTATTGTTGGCAAATATTTTCTCCCTTTGGGTAGGCTGCTTTTTTATTTTCTTAATAACATCCTTTGAGGTGAAGAAGTTTTTAATTTTGAGGAGATCCCATTTATCTCTTTTTTCTCTTGCTGCTCGTGCTTTGGCTGTGAAGTTCATGAAACCATTCCTATTACAAGGTCTTGTAGATGCTTTCCTACATTATCTTCCAAGGTCTTTATGGTTTTGGCTCTTATATTTAGATCTTTGATCCATCTTTTGTTGATTTTTGTATAAGGTGTGAGATGGTATTCTTCTCTCATTCTTTTGGATATGGATATCCAGTTCTCCAAGCACCACTTGTTAAAGAGGCAATTCTCTCCCAACTGAGTGGGCTTCACCACCTTGTTGAATATCAGATGACTGTACATGCGAGGATCTATATCAGAACTCTCAACTCCATTCCATTGGTCAGTAGGTCTATATTTGTGCTGATATCATGCAGTTTTGATCACTGTAGCTTTGTAGTATGTTTTAAAGTCAGGTAATGTGATACCTCCAACTTCATTTTTCTTTTTCAATATGTGTCTAGCAATTTGGGGCCTCTTAACTTTACAAATATATTTTGTAGTTAGGTTTTCCAGTTCCTTATAAAATACAGTGTTGATTTTTACTGGGATTGCATTAAATCTGTAGATTAATTTGGGTAGGATAGACATCTTGATGATGTTTAGTCTTCCTATCCATGAACAGGGAATATTCTTCCATTTATTTAACTCTTCTTTGATTTCCTTTTACAGTGTTGTGTAGTTTTCTGTATATAAGTTCTTTACATTTTTAGTTAAATTTATTCCTAGATATTTGATTCTTTTAGTTGCTGTTGTAAATGGTGTTTTTTTAATTTCCTCCTCAGATTGCTTGTTATTGGTGTACATAAATGCTACTGATTTTTGAGCATTGATCTTATAGCCTGTGACATTACTGAACTACTTTATAAGTTCTAGCAGCTTTGTTGTATATTTCTCAGGGCTTTCTACCTATAGGATCATGTCATCTGCAAATAATGAAATTTTTACTTCTTCTTTTCCAATCTGGATGCCTTTTATATCCTTTTTTTGCCTCAGTACTCAAGCAAGTACTTCTAAGACAATGTTAAATAAGAGTGGTGATAGTGGGCATCCTTGTCTTATTCCCAAACTCAGAGGGAAGGCTTTTAGGATTTCACCATTGAAGATGATGTTGGCTTTGGGTTTTTCATATATACCCTTTATCATATTCAGAAAATGTCCTTCTATTCTATCTTTTGCAGTGTTTTTATCAGGAAAGAATGCTGTATTTTGTCAAATGCTTTTTCTGCATCTATAGAGATGATCATGTGATTTTTTTCTTTCAATCTGTTTATTTGGTGTATTACATTGATTGATTTTCTTATATTGAACCATCCTTGCATACCCAGGATGAAACCCACTTGGTCTTGGTGTATAATCCTTTTGATATGTTGTTGAATGCGATTAGCAAGTATTTTCTTGAGGATTTTAGCATCTAGGTTCATTAGAGAAATTGGTCTGTACTTTTCCTTTCTTGTGGTATCTTTATTTGATTTTGGTATTATGGTAATGTTGGCATCATAGAATGAGATAGGCAATATTCCTTCTACTTGTATTTTTTGGAAGTTCTTAAGCAGAATTAGTGTTAGCTCTTTCCGGAATGTTTGGTAGAATTCAGCTGTGTAGCCATCTGGTCCTGGTCTCTTCTTAGTTGAGAGGTTTTTGATGACTGAGTCTATCTCTTTACTTGTAATTAGACTATTGAGTTAATCAATTTCTTCTTTCACCTATGTAGGCTGTGAGTTTCTAGAAACTTGTCCATTTCCTCTAAATTATCATTCTTGTTGGCATATAATTTTTCAAAGTATCCTCCTATGATACTCTTGATTTCTGTGGAGTCAGTTGTGATATCCCCTTGCTCATTCATTATTTTGTATAATTGCATCTGTTCTATCTTTTTCTTTCTTAGTCTGGCTAAGGGTGTGTCAATTTTATTGATGTCCTCAAAAAACCATCTTTTGTGTTGTTTATTTTTTCTAGTGCTTTCTTATTCTCTACTTCATTTAATTCTGCTCTAATCTTTGTTATTTCCTTCTTTCAACTTCTTTAAGTTTAATTGGTTGTTGTTTTTACAATTCCTCCAACTGTGCAGTTAGGTCTTCAATTTTAGCTCCTTCTTCATTTTAAATATTTGTATTTATGGCTATGAACTTCTCTCTCAGGATTGCTTTGGCTGCATCCCATAGGTTTTGATATGTTGTGTTGTCATTTTCAATAGTTTCAAGGTAGTTCCTGATTTCTTTTGAGATTTCCTCCTTGACACACTGTTTGTCTAAAAGTGTGTTGTTTAACATCCATATCTTTGTGCCTAATCTGTTTCTCTGGCCCTTAGTGATTTCCAATTTCACTCCATTCTTGTCGGAGAAATTACTTTGTATAATCTCAATATTTCTGAATTCCTTGAGAGTTGTTCTGTGGCCTAGCATGTAGTCTATCTTGGAGTATGATCCATGTGCATTTGAGAAAAATGTAAATCCTGCTGTATTTGGGTGTCGTGTTCTATATATGTCTATTAGGTCCATGTTCTCTAATGCATTGTTGAGAGCCTTTGTTTCTTTACAGATTCTCTGTCTTGATGTTCTCTCTAATGATGATAATGGTGTTTTAAAGTCCCTTGCTATGATTGTAGAGGCATTTATTTCTCCACTTAGTTTTTCCAGAGTTTGCTTCATGTATTTTGAGGCACCCCGATTAGATGCATAAATGTTTATGATTGTTCTCTCTTCTTGAGAGATTACCACTTTGAACTAATATATAGTGTCCATCATTGTCTCTTACAATAGTTTTGCATTTAAAGTCTATTTTCTCTGATAGTAGAATAGCTACTCCTGCCCTTTTTTGGCTATGGTTAGCTTGTAAAATTGTTTTCCAGCCATTCACTTTCAGCCTCCTTGAATCACTGGGTCGAAGGTGAGTTTCTTGTAGACAGCATATAGATGGATCATATTTTTTTATCCATTCTGCCAATCTGTGTCTCTTGAACGGTGAATTTAATCCATTAACATTCATGGCTATTACTCACAACGAATTTCTTACTTCAGCCATATTTTCTTTGTGTTAATGTATGTCATATGTTGTTTTGTTTCTGTTTTTGTCTTTTTAGTTGTTTTTAAACTCTCCTCCAACTCTCTCTCCCTTGATTTTTCCTTTCAACTTGTAGAACATCCTTTAGTATTTCTTGAAGTGCAGATTTCTTACTGACATACTCTCTTAATTTCTGTTTATCTGTGAATATTTTGAGCTCTCCAACATTTTTGAATGCCAATTTTGCTGGATAGAAAATTCGTGGCTGGAAGTTTTTTTCTTTTACTACTTTGTCAATGTCATACTGTCTTCTTGCCTCCATGGTTTCAGATGAGAAATCAGCACTTAATCATATGGTGCTTCCCTTCTATGTGATGATTCTCTTTTCTCTTGCTGCCTTGAGTATTTTCTCTTTGTCTTGAGCATTGGACATTTTATAAGTATATATCTTGGAGTTGGCCTGTTGGGATTTATACTGTTTGGGGTGTACTTGGCTTCCTGGATCTGCACATCCATCTCTCTCAATAGGGTTGGGAAGTTTTCAGCCATTATTTCCTTCAACACTCCTCCTGTTCCCTTTCCCTTCTCTTCTCCTTCTGGGATCTCCATAAGGCATATATTTGCATGTTTTGTGTTGTCAGTTAAAACCCTGAGTCCCTGCTGGATTTTTTCTATCTTTTTGTGTATCTGTTCTACTATCTGTTTGATTTCAGATGTATTGTCTTCCACATCGCTAATTCTTTCTTCTGTCTGTTCAAATCTGCTGTTATGTGAATCCAGCATCTTTTTATTTCTTGGATTGTGCCATTGCTCACCATCATATCCATTATCCTTTTATGTATGTTTACAGTTTCTTCAGTATGTTCCCCAGTGTCTTCTTTATATCCTTAATCTCTTCCTTCACTTCATTAAGTTGGCCCATGATATTTGCTTGGAAGCTTTGATTAGGTTTTTGATGTTCTGCATCTCTGCCTGGTTTTTTGTTTGTTCATTAGACTGGTCCATGTCTTTCTGTTTCTCAGAGTGGTTGGTAATTTTTTGTTGCCCTCTAGTCATCATTTTATCTTGATGGGTTTATTCAGTTGATTAGCTTCTCTCTCTGCTCTAGAGTTTTATTTAGCTGGTGGTTCTGTGTGTGTTAAGTTTTCTCTTTGACACTTTTTCTTCTTATTTTATTTCCTTGGTTCTTTCTATGTTCCCTTGAAGGCAAAAGATTAGGGCCAGAGGAATCAAAAGATGTGAGAAAGAAAGAAGGATAATAGTAATATTGATAAAAGTTAGAAGAGGGGCCAAATAATACTTAGTGAAATAAATATTTAACTCATGTAGGCAGTGTAGAGTAATAGGAAAAAAAAGTGGAGGACCTACAATGGACTGGGAAACCAAATAGAAGAATATATATATATAATGATTTAGCAGGCTAGAATGATGAGGAGGGAGAGAAAGAGTGAAGAAAGGGTTGAAAGTAAAAAGTTAATATTAATTAAAAAAGAAGAAAACAGAATAGATAGAATAGAAATTGATACCCTTAAGTTGTGGGATAATGAAGAAATATGGTGTGTAAGAACTACAACAAAAAGCAGAAGGCAGAAAGATGAAGGAAGGGAAATAGATAGCATGGGAGGCAAAATCAATATAGACAGAGAATGGGAAATTACTGAAGAAGAAGCACATCAAAGAAGAGACCAACTCGAATCACCTAATTAAAAAGAAAAAAAAAGGTGTAAAAAAGAAGGGGGTGAGAGGAAAGAGGAAAGAAAAGCAAGAGACAACAAATAAACAGAGCAAAACCAAACAGCCACACAAGCAAGCAGTCAAACAAAGCTAAGGAGGAACAGTGTTCCTTCTAGGCTCCTTGTGGAACCTCTCAGCCTGCTTGTGTTTATCAATCAATTTCCCTGCAGGGTCTTATCTGCAGGTTTTGAGACAGAATTTAGCAATTAAACTAAATTAAGAAGAAGAATTCATTTCTTAAAGCGACTGTCTTTTTTTTTTTTTTTGGTGAAATAATGGACCCAAAAGAAGTCCTTTTCTAGACAACCCCCTTCACCAAGGGAACCCTAACTAGGCTCGTGGAAACTAATCGAGCACTTTCCACTTCCTGGCCTCCGCAGGGGAGCTGAAGCTCTGATGCTTGTTAGTGCAGAGCGATAACATTGGCTGACTCTGCCCTCTCTGGAGCCAAGCCTCAGTGTCACCAGGCTGCTGGGTAAATCAGGCTTCCTCAGTAGATTCGCCTCTTCCCTCAGCCTGGCGATGCTTCAAGCAAGCTTATTTGCTCCCCTAGCTTTGAGGGGGTCCAGGCTGCCAAATCCACTGAAGGTAAACCCCTCTCCACCTTCTGTCAGAACCCTCCCACTCTGGGAGAATGCTCCCTCACACCAGGAGCAGGAGTCGCGGGTGCAGGAGTCATGGCTCAAACCAGCCTTTTTCCCTGATGGTAGGGCTCAGCCGTCTGTGTAAACCACCACAAGCAGGCTTAAAACTCACGAATCTCTACTGATCAGTCCACGCAGTTGATCTGCTTGCAGATAGATAGCCCAAGCTTTTTGCTCCGTGCGCCCACAGCATAGACCCACAGGCAGGACCCTGTCAACAATCGGCCATCCTCAGAGAGCTAGTCAGCGAGTGTCCTCCTAAACCAACACCATCTTGCCTGTCATGGTAGTACTTTTAATTTGTGATATCAGTGAGAGGATAAATTCAGATTGAGAGAGTCTGACTTATACTTGTACTTGGCCAATCTCTGACAAAAATTGATTGTCAGGCTGGCTGGAATGGAGAGCAGAAAGCTGTTGTACTACTCCTACTGTGAGCTTGTGGGGTTGATGAGCTTGGAAAAAAGAGGAAGCAGAGCAAGTGGGAGAGATTTACACTTTCTGAGTATACTTTTTATTGTGAAACCTAAAAAATATATATATTTTATTTTAAAATGTCTCATTTATTTGTGATGCTTATCATATGATCATGGGTTTAACTATTTGTTCAGATTATTTTTGAGCTTTAATTTTTGAGAGAAATTAGTTTTAAACCTACAATTCTTAAACCAGAAAAATAATATTATATTTGGAGTGCCACAACAATCAACAAGCAAACACACATTCCAGATAGGTAAGATATCCACCTTCTCATAGATTGATGCTTTGATTCTGTAAAGACATTAGGTAGGAAACTGATTCTCCTAAGAATTTGAATATTTCTCCACAATCTGAACCCCAGTTCAGTTACATGTGCTACAGGCTCAATCCCCTAAAATTCACCATTAGTTTTATTTTCCCTGGTTTATCTCCTTGTCACTGTATGACATTAGAGGAGTCTCTCTATTAATAGTGCTTTGGAATTATACAAGTATATAGCATAGCGCAAGATTTTAACTACTGTTTTTATCTTATGGTTGTGTTTTTTTCCCTGTGGATTCTTTTTTTAAAATTCATTTCCTTCATTCTTAAGAATGACCTTATTTTATTTTATTTTTTAAATTTCCTCCTACCCTATTTCTTCTCTCTTTCTGGAATTTTACTAATTTGATTTCCATCATTGATACTATTTTTAAACTTTTCTCCCCAATTTTCAATATCTCTGATATGTAGCATATACTTTAGGAATGTGCCTCAACAATTCTTCCAAAATTTCTCTAAGCCAAACTCAGCATTTGAATGCATTACCTTCCCCCCAACATGGGACATGACTCCCGGGGATGAGCCTCCCTGGCAACGAGGGATTAATACCAAGTGCCAACTGGCAACATGTTCAGAAAAAGACCTTGAATAAAAGGGGGAAAAGGTAAAGAGAAATGAGTTCACATGGCTAAGAGACTTCAAAGAGAGTCA
>JAQZBX010102716.1:0-11124 GCA_029593785.1 Cabassous unicinctus | reverse complement strand
GTCAATTACCTCTCTCTTTCTCACTTTTTTCCCCTGGGATGAAAGGGACCACTCAGACCCCACATTGCTCTTTCTGCCCAGTCTGGCCTTTCTCCTCATCCCCCTCTTTTTCACCTGTTGATGACCATTTTTATTTTTGCCAGTTTTTGGTGACCAAGACAAATCTGCTTAAATATTTATATACATGATTTTGTGTGGAAATAATTTCCATTCACTTCAGCAAATATGTACAAGTGGGGTTACAGGACCATTTGTTAAGTGTACGATTTACTTTATAAGAAACTGACATTATCTTCCAAAGTGGCTGTATCATTTTGTTTTGCATTCACATGAGTAGTAAATATGAGTTCCTGGTGTTCTGCATTCATGCCACTTTTTTTATTCTCATTATTTTTCAAAGAACTGTGTAGTGGTATCTCATGAGATTCTAATTTGCATTTCCCTCATGACTAATATGTTGAGATTTTCTTCATATATTATTTCCCACCCATATATCTTTTTAATGAGATACTACTAAGATCATTTAGCCATTTTTTAATTGGAATGTTTGTATTCTTATGATTGGGTTTTAAGTGTGCTTTGTATATTCTGATACAAGCTCTTAATTAGATATGAGATCTACATATACATTCTGTAAATCTGCTTGTCTTTTCTGTTTTTCTCTAAACAAATGTCTTTAATTTTAATCAAGTCAAATTCATCAGTTTTTGTTGTTAATGTTGTTTTGGTGTTCCTTGTCCTCTTGAACAAAATCTAAATCTAAGTATTGTTTGAATCTTTTATTAAGGAAAATTTTGAGTTTCAGTTTCCAATTTGACTCCATTTCAGGGCCCTGTTTGACATTTCATGTGGTAATGGAGAAAATGTGTGGTTCCCACTGACTAGACTCACAGGCAACCCTCTTTCTCTGTCTAGGGCAGGGGTTCTTAACCAGGGGTCCGTGTGCCCCCAAGGGATCCATGGAAAGATTTCAGGTGGTCTGTGAGCTTGAATAAATTTTGAATAATCCTAAAATTAATTTAAGGATATGCCAATGCTGAGTCTCATAAAAATGTCTGCCGCTACGTTCTCAAAAGGGGTCCATGGAACAAAAAAGGTTATGAACCCCTGATTTAGGGTGTCCCAATTGATCTTGGGGGTGAGTCTGTTCTCACCAGCATGATGAAGGCTGGAATGTATGTCAATATGTGATGGATTGAACACTTATTGTTGAAAAGCTCATGCTTTCTCCAATGAATTGTCTTAGCATATCTGCAGAAAATCTATTGGCCATATATAGAAGCCTACAGGGGTCTCAATTCTCAACATGCTTATAAAGACCTACTGCAGGCCTGACAACTTCAGGCCTGCAATTGGTATTTTAGGCAAAGTGTCCATGGTGGTTACATATGTGGGGATGAGACTTAGACCATGACTGCCCTTCCATATAGCTCTGCTTTGGAATCTGACCCTGGTTGAGAAAATGCTGGGGAGGCCTGGGGAAAGAGGATGGCCAGGAGCAGTACACAGTATGCCCAGTCAGTGGCCACTGCCCAGGGCTGACAACTCCATTTGCCAAAAGTTGCAGAAACTACTGATGCCCAAGTCAGGGGAAAAGACAAATGGAAACAGCTATGGTTTTATATATGCAATTTCTGGCTTTATGTGTATTCCAGGCAAGGTGTTATGGTATCAATATCTACAGTGGGGAAAATTAAGATCAAGAGAAGCTACCAGTAGGCATTGCTGTTGGATAAGAATTGTTTCAATAATCACAACTCCCAGGGGGCACAGAACTGGGCATTTGATATGCAGAAGGAGGAAGTAAGGGCCTTCCAGGGAAGGGAATGTGTGGTCCCCTGTAGAGTGGCTGCCTGGGCCTGACCTGTGACTGATGTGAGACCCTCTCATGTCCTACCAATAGCTCACTTGTCCCAAGACTTGCTGTTAGGAAAAGACTTGATTGAGCAAGGCTGCCTGATAACTTGCAGAGAGGGGTTTCCCAGTAAAAAAAAATTCTGTGACTCTGAGCCAAAGGGGCCTCCCCAGGGTGGGGGATTGACTCTGGTATCTTCTATCTGAATGGCCAAAGAAATGCTCCCCCATGCCATCATCTCCATCATTTTAAGTAAAAATCTGACCTTATACATTGTTTGCCACCTGGCATCTCCGTTGGCTATCAGCCAGCTCTGGACAGGATTCTCTCTCTCCATTTTAAATGTACATAGAGGAGGGGCTCTGAGTTTCTAGTGCTACTAGTCAATTACCTCTTTTATTTCTGGGGTGATAAGGGCAGACCCCATATTACTCTCACCAACAGTCTTCCCCTTTCTACTTGTCTTCTTGAACAAAATCTCTAAGTGTGGTTGGTATCTCTGATTAATTTTGAGTTTTACTTTCCAGTTTGTGCTCCCTTTTGGCTCCTTTTGGGGGACCTGCTTGATTTTTCAAGAGGTGACAGAAAATCTATTGTTCCTGCCACCCAGAACTGACTCTCTGTTTGTGATTGGACCTTATAACCAGCATTTATTTAGTTTTGTAAGAAAGTGCAATTTTTTCTCAAATTGATTTTACAATTTTACATTCCCACCAGCATTGTCTAAGGATTCCATTTCCTTCAGATCCTGGTCAACACTTGCTATGTTCAATCTATTTAAATTTTAGCCATTCAAGTTGATGTGTTGTGATTTTAATTTGCATTTTCCCAAAGACTAATGGTTTTGTGCATCTAAGTGCTTATTTGATATCAATACATTGTCTTTTACTTAGTAACTGAATATTTTATCTATTATTTTGTGGTTGTTTTTTTTGAGATCTGTGAACTCTTACTGTATTTTGGATACAAGTCATTTAACAGATATATGACTTTCAAAACTTATCTCTGAGTCTGTGGCTTATTTTCTAATTCTCTTAATGGTGTCTTTTGAATAACAGAAGTTTGTCATTTTGATGAAGCCCCATTTTATTTAACTGAGATTGTGGTTTTCATGCCATATTTAAAAAAACCTTTGCCTAAGTAAAAAACATGAAGATTTTTCATAAGTTTTCTTATGGAACTTTTAGACTTTTACATTTTACATTCCAGTCTGTTAGCAGTATGTGATTGTTTGAACACTATTTATTGGAAAGCCCGTATATTCTCCACTGAATTGTCATGGCATATCTGCTCAAAATCTATTAACCATATATATGAGGTTATTTCTGGTCTCTTGTATTGTTTTTCATGGATTGACTTGGCTATGTACTTGTCAAAGCCCCATGGTCTTGAGTACTGGAGCTTTAAATTATGTCTTGATAATAGGTTAAGTCTTCTAAATCTATACATTTATTTCAAAGATTTTTTGGCTGTTCTAAGTTATTTTCATTTCCATATGAATTTAAAAATCTGCTTCTTAGTTTCAGAAAAGCCTGCTGGGATTGTACTTGGGATTGTCTTGAATCTGCAAATCAATTTGGGTAGAACTGAGACCTCGGTAGAACAATACTGGGGTTGGGGTCCATTTACACAGTCTACCTCTCCATTTATTTACTTTTCCTTTCTTTTAGAAAGTTTTTTAAAATAAGTGATGAGCATACTGATATTGTTCATCTTTCAGATTCATAGATGTATTTATTTTATATTTTCCATGCTATCATAAATAATATTTTTATTTCAATGTCATTTCATTACAGTATATTGCAATGTAATTTATTGGTTTTGATTTTTATTTTTAAACAATTATAGATTCACAGGAGTTTGCAAAGGTAATCTACATAGATGGCCCATATACCCTTTACCCAGTTTCCACTAATAGTAACTTCTGACATGACTAAACTACAATGTCAAAACCAGGAAATTGAAATCAGTACAATGTGTGCACAGTACTTTTTTCTTTTCCATTTTTTCATGTGTCATTTTTTTAAACCACTATGTCATCAAGGTACAGAACTATTCAGTCCTTACATCATATCCACTTGCCTCAGATCCCCACCCCCTCCTTCATCATTCCTAATCCCTGGAAAACACTAATTTGTTTTCCATCTATGTAATTTTGTCATTTAAAGAATATTATATGAATGGAATCATCCAATATGTGACTTTTTAAGGTTGGCTTTTTCACTTGGCATAGCATCTTGAGATCCATCTATGGTGTTGTATGTATCAATAGTTTATGGCTTTTTTTGCTGCCTTGTGTTTTATGGTATGGAAGGACCACCATTTGTTTAAAAGTGTAACTATTAAAGGACATTTGGGTTGTTTTCATTTGGGGGTTATTACCAATAAAGCTGATATGAATATTTATGTTTTCATGTCAACATAATTTTTTATTTCTGGCATGAATAACTAGGAAGGCAATTGTATCTTATGGTACCTGCATCTGTACTATAGTTCTTGTGGGGGGGGTTGTTTTGTTTTTAAGATACTGTCTTTCAAGTGGATGTCCCAGCTTACATTGCCATCAACAATGTAGGAGGGATCTGGTCTGGACATCTTCTAAGTAATTTGGTATTGTCACTATTCATTATTTTATCTGTTCTAATAGGTGTGTAGTGACATCTCATGGTGGTCTGGCTTTGCATTTCCTTAATCACCAATAGCCTATTGCCTAAAAAAGAAGGCTATTTCCCCACCAAGGAACTCATAGCCTAACCCAATGTAGGGCCAAGCACAGATGACTGACTTGAATGCCATTTCTGAACTTTGGTGGCATATCCTTTTTCCAGGATTATAGCTCCTTTTCCAGACAGAATGTCTCCTGTACAATTTTTTCCATTTTTCCCAAGGTCTGATGTGAAAATGAAAAGGATTTATATGGGGCTATAATTCTCTGGTTAGGCCTGAATGAAACCTTATAATTAGAGGTGTTTATGACTTTAGTGGAGCCTGGTCTCTGCTTTTCATTCATTGAATTTTACTGTCACACACACACATGCATGCTCACACATATATATGCAGAGGAAAACATTTAAAAACAAAAATAAACTAGGGGACTTTTGGTGACTTTGCAAAGCATGCTTCTGCTATTAGATCAAGATAGGCTGATTTTAGATAAAATGGGAAAAGTAAATGTATTTCTGTGACCCATTTTGTTTGAAACTGCTATGCTTACATGAAAGCATGGTATGGAAATTGATAAAATGTGTCACAGGGAGAATATCCAGAGGGCATCAGAGAATATTTTCCAGAAGGCAGCCAACCTGGAGGTTGCTGTGGAGGCTGGAGGTCCAGGATTTTCACCTGTCTCCAATCACAGATTCTCTGCTTTAATCAGTTTTACATAGTGGATTTCAATAGTTTAAAAAAGGATATGTCTCTTTTTTAACTAGGAACTTTAAAGTCAATGGTTCATCTTTCTCTTTCCTAGTCAGGTGAAGAAACACAGAGACTTTCAATAATTATCCCCAAGTCCAGGTGCTCAATGTGAGACAGAACTGGATCTATGGAAGGGCTCTTTGCATTCATCTACTCCTCTTAGACAGTTAAATATTGTTTTGTGTGTGTGTAAACAAGTTTCCAGGGGAAAAAATGATACGAGGAAAAAATATCAATTTAAACTATGCTTAAATGGAATGGAATACAACCATAAGTGAGGTTCCTTGCTCCAAAAGGTATTAGGAAACTAAATGAAACTTTTGTGAAAACAGAGAAATGAAATCATGCATAGTGCTAGCTTTATATTAATTTACTTCAAATCTTTGCAGAATGTGAATGTGTGAGTGTAATTCTAAGAATAAGTGAGTCAGTCCCTCTAAACACTGGATTCCATAAGGACATGTGTTGTATCTTGGCATCCACAGAATTGTCACCTCTACAATGTTAGCTTCATCACAATTACTGAGCACAGCACACTGTCTACAAGCAATTTGCTGAAAATAAATTTGTCAAAATTAAATTTCCCAAATAGAGCAAATCTCCACATTCACCAACATCACTGATGTACACTTAATTTTTTGTAAATTGTAAGTAAATATTAAAGCAATTCATACTTGGGTGGAATTGTTTTTAATGTCATTAAGGATAGCCGGAAGTTTTATTTGAGTAGTTTCAATTTTCTTAAATGGAACAATTAAAGTGATTGCAATTTCTTGACTCAGACTGGTTCAGTGGTCTAATGAATATAATATTTATCTAGAAATGCATACTCTGTCACTAGTGTCCCAAATTTAATTACACATTGAAGTAGGGAATGAGATAAACATCACAAAAGTATCCAAATAAAATAAAAATCAAACCAACACTTGTTGACAGATTATCTGTTCCGAAAGCTTGCTCAAATAATACTTTCCCATAACTGAGAGGAAAGCATCCCATTCTAGAGAAATTTCTTTGAAAATATCTAGCAGTTAGTGAAACCAAGAGACTGATCAGGGACACTTAAGGAGTCTTAAAGAATATGGATTGAAGGACAAAGGAATGGTCTTAATGAGGAACATGCTGTGAAAAAGAGTATAAAGTAAAAATTAAAATTCACTCCTGCTCTATTACCTCCTCACTCTAATTTCCATGAGAGGATCACTCTTAAGCATTTTCTCATGTGCAAACTTATTGAAAGGTTCTAAGATTATATATATATATATATGCATGTGTTATATATATATATTGATCTATATAGAAGCATGGACCTTAGTCTTCTTGCATATCTCAATGTTTCAAGAAAACAAATGTATAACAGACAAATTAATGAGCTATTATAGTGACTACATGTCTTTTTTTATGCATTTGTATTATTTGTAACATCAGCTGTGTATAATTACCCATCTTCTCCATCATACTACTTCGTCACTTAGGTGATTCTTCTGCTCCAAGTAGTATCCACTGGGGATGCATGATGGAATTCAGGTGGTGTCAGGTCAGGTTTCATAAGCCCTGATGGCTTCACTCACTTCTCTGGTGCCTTAGAAGGGATGACTGGAAGGTTGGGCTCCCTTGTGACCATCAACTAGGCACCTGCCTTTGGCCCCACCAGCAGGGTGGTCAGATTTCTATATGGTGGCTTAGGCATCCCACAGTGGTCAAAGTAAGAGAAAAAGAGGCCAACAATCAGTGTCATTGTTTAAGAAAAATTGTGCGATGAGGCACAATTCCCAAGAGGGTGGGGTACTGGGCTTTTGGTATGCAGGAGGAGGAGCTGGGGGGACCTCCAGGAAAGGGGCTCTGTGATCCCATCTAGGGTGGCTATATAGATCTGCTAAGCCAGCAACTGTGACTGTTATGATAACTCCTGAGGTCCTGCCATTAACTCCCCCTGATCCCTAGCATTGCTGAGAGTAGAGTCCTTGTTTGAGCAAGGCTTCCTGGTAAGTTGAAAGGAGGGGTTTCCCTGTAAAAATGTTCCAGGAGTGTGACAAAGGAGTCCTCCCTAGCAATGAACTCCCAGGTCTAGTCTACCTGAAAGCTCAAAGAAATGTTCTCCCCATTGCATCTTCTCATCTTTTTAGGTAAAAATCAGACCTCATGAATTGCTTGCCCTTGGGCATCATCCTTGGCAGTTAGGCCAGCTGTGGATGGGTATGACTATCTCCTTTTTTATGTAAATAGAGGACTTTGAAGTTTTAGTGTTACTGTTTTTAAAGATTTATTTATCTATCCCCCCCTTGCCTACTTGTGTTTGCTGTATCCATTTGCTGTGCATTTTTCTGTGTCTGCTTGTCTCCCTTTGTTGTGTCATCTTGCTGCACTAGCTCTCCACACTGTGCAGGGAATCAACTCTCCATGCCATGTGGATCATCAGCTCTCTGTACCATGCAGGTCAGCTTGCCTTCACCAGGTTTGGGTTTGATTCCCAGGGCTTCTCATATGGTAGATGGGAACCCATTCACTTAAGCCACATCTGCTTCCCCTAGTGTTACTATTTAATTGCCTCTTCTTTATCTCCCTGGGATGAGAGGGGCAACTTAGGCTCCCATATTACTCAACAATCCTTTCTCCTTGTCTATTTTTTCCACCTGAAGAACATTTTTATTTTTTCCAGTTTTTGGTGATAAAGAACAAAGCTGCTCCAATATTTGTGTACAGGATTTTGTGTGAAAATAATTTCATTTTTCTTGGGTAAATAGGTAGAACTGGGGTTACAAGGTCATTTGCTAAGTTTATAAGAAACTGACACTGTCTTCCAATCTGGTTGTATTGTTTTGTTTTGCATTCATGTGAGCATGTTCTCCATTTGTGTCACCATTTGGTAATCTCTTTTTAAAAAACAAGTCTCATAGTCTGTAGTGGTATCTCATTTTTGTTCTAATTTGCATTTTACTAATAACTATTATGTTGAGCTTTTCTTCTTATATCATTTCCCACCCATATCTTTAATGAGGTACTATTAAGCAACTATTAAGTTGGGTTCCTACCATCAGAATCACCACAAGGTCCTAATTGTGTAGCCAATGTCAGTTGCTCAGTGTCAGTGTCACCCAATGCCATTCATTCCTATTTGGGGAAGCACTAGAAACCACAGGGTATCCCCTCTTGCCTTAGAGGGCTGTCTGTCTGTGGTTCCTGGGGAGGATTCAAATCTACAGGACTGCCAATTTGGGCTGGGAAGCTGAGACAACACCCAGCAGAGGCCACAGGCAGCAGCAAAAGCAGTGCTCACAGACCTCAGCAAGCCCTGGGCCTTTCCCAGAGAGTGTTAGCTATTTGGGAGATCCAGGTCATCAGGCAAGAGCAGCCAAAAGGACTTATGTCCCCATGGTTGTGACCAACCCAACCTGTTCACTGTGCTACTTATTCTGAATTCATTAAATTGTATCTTAAATTTAGATCAGGTGTAGGTCTGTTGCAACAAGTTGGGAAACCGGGACCCTGATGGCTGAGTAAAGATGTTACTCAGAGAGGTTGAGGGGCATGAGGAGTTGATAGGAAGTGCCATTGGATCAGGTAGCTAAACCAGAAAGATGGGAGCACACAGGCAGAGCCAGAGGGACCCCTGGGCTTGTACCTTTATTATGGTCCAGGGGTGGAGCTTAGAGATTGCTGGTGGGTGTCAAGGACTGGTTATTTTACAGCAAATTCCTGAGGAAAGGAAAAAGAACTGGTATCCCAGAGCACTGGGGTTGGTGAGCTTATTATGTGGGGCCAGCCACAGGTTTGAGGTGAGATGCATGGGAGGTGTGGGTTTGGGTTCTGGGGGAGTTTGTGCCCCAGGGTGGGAAGGCTGCTTATTAACTAGGCCAAAGGTCAGTGATCGGTGAGAATGGGTTCTGAGAGGAGCACAGCAGTGACACAGCCTATTCACAGAATGTTATTGCCCTCAATCAAATTTTCCCAGGCATATTTATTCCCTTCCAGATCTTCCCATATCTTGTCAGAGCTTACCTTGGGCTAATCAATAAGAATACAACACTGTTGCCATCTTTCTTCTTCTGGGTGCTGGCTGCTTCTCAGTCTTTAAAGTAGGGGCTCTTAACCAGCGTTCTGTGAAGATTTATGGGGTCCATGAGCTTGAATTGAAAATTTTAATTTAAAGACATACTGATGTGAGTGTCATAAAACTATCTGCTGCTAAATTCTGAGAATGGGTCTGTGGTTTTCACCTGCCTGGCAAATGGGTCCATAAAACAAAATAGGTTAGGAACCCCTGCTTTAAAGCTATGCTTAAATATGACCCTTCAGGAAGTCATCTATCAACATGCAACATAGGATCCCCTGATATCATGTGTCATAATCCTTGAGTGTAGACATACTTCTGCTTCCTAAAGGCAAGAACAATACCTGTTTTCCCACCATTCTATTCCCAGACCCTGTACATTGCCTGAAGCTTTTAACTTCCTTAATAAAAGTTTGAATTGTGTGTAGTCCCCTGAAGCACATAGACATTCAGATTTCCAAGATTTCTTTCTAGTGAGTTCCTGTCCTGATTCCCAGTATACCAAAAAGCAAATTGTAAAAATGCCTGTTTCCCTCCTGTTTATTTTCTTTTATTCACTGTCTTAGGTAAAGCTGAAAGAATATTGGGTTATGAAACTAACCTCTGCAATGCTGAGAAACAAATGTTCAAGTCTATGGAAGTTACAGACTTGGGATTCTGATTGAGGGGGAAAATGGAAGCAGGAAGCACATTGTTTCCACACATTTCAAAGTGCTACTTTCCCTGAAATAAAACTTTAGGTATTCTGTTTGGTGAACTCCTGGTGAGGTTTTTCTCTGGTTCTTTTAAAACATGTGATCAATCAAAATTCTACTTATCTATTCTTCCCATTTCCAGCACTTTTGCCAATGATAGTTTTCCAGGATTTGTGATTTCTTTCAATGAAATTCTTCATCTGTGAATTCACCACCCTTGGCCTCAGGACACAGTGACCCACAGGGCAGAGGGAGATATTGTCATCAGTTTACCTCAGTTGGAGAGTGTTCATGCTGGATCCCAGGCAGTCGGGGCACATGCTCTGTTGGTGTGATGGTGCAGGGAGTCCTCTTTCCCAATTATATCAAGTACAATACAATCCCCCATTGTTTCAGCCTGTTGTACCAGGAATCCCCAAAGCCTGTATTCAAACAGAAAATACTTTGTATCTGCTACACTATTGAACATGTTCAGAATGCATTTCTTGCACAACTTATTTAAGTGATCCCAAAGGAGTCTTGGAAGGGTAGAAATGTTCCCCAAGTGTCACAGGCAGGACTTAAGAATGGGCCAATCAGAATCTTTCCTAGCCTTGGGGGTGGGGCAGGGAGTTCTGTGGGTTGGCTGTGCCCTGGGAAAAGGAGAAAGGTGAGAGAATCTGCCACTTGCCTTAGGGCACCAGAGATCACCCCCCACTGTCTCCTCCCTCTAGTCCTGGTACCCCACCCTCCCCAGGCACTGGACCTTGCAGTTCTTGCTACAGGTTTTCAATATGTTTATAATCCCTTGCATGTTTCTTTTTCTTCATATACTCTATTTTCTGTTGGGTTATTTGTGATTTTAGTACTGAATTTAAATATTTTATATAACAAACCCTTACTGGTTCAGTTTTGTTGATATTTTCTCATCTGGTATTGCCCTTTATTTTCTAGTTGTTTGTTGCAGGTGTATAGCAATAATGCTGACTTTTTTTTAGCTCATACCTAGATATGTTGCTGCATTTAGTTACTGATTTGTAGATTGTAGTGGGTTTTCCATTCATGTAATAGCAGCATCCACAAATATCTGACATTTTTTATTTCTTTCCAGTTGCCTTGTTGCCTGG